>JAQZBX010014840.1:0-38223 GCA_029593785.1 Cabassous unicinctus
GGATGTAAATGTCAATTGAAAGAAAGCTAGAGAATAATCTAGGGACTGAATAACACAGTGAACCCAGAAGTGGATGAGAATTGTGGTTAATAGTACAAATGCTAGAATGTCCTTCTGTGAGCTAGAACAGATGTACATTACTATTGCAGGGTGGTGGGAATGTGGAGGAGCATGGGAAAATACAATTATGTAACCTATGGACTATAGTTAACAGCATTACTGTAATATTCTTGCATCAATGCCAGAGATGTACTGTGTTAATAACGGGGGTATGGAAAAAATATGCCAAATGTATCCTATGGACCATAGTTAGTGGTAATAGTCTGATGGTATTATTTCATAATCTGTAACAAATGTTCCACAGTGGTGTGGTGTGTTGGTGTAGAGGTGCTGTATGGGAATTCTACACATGTGCATGATTGTTTTGTAAGTCCACATCTTCTGTAATAAAAATATATTTAAAAAATAACTAAATATGACCTGTAAAAAAAAAATGCCATAGAGAAATAGGGATCTCTGAAGAACATTTTGTGAAGATCACACTAATATAGAGGGAAGGAATCATCATCATCATCATCACCATTATTATTATTATGGTTTTTGTTATGCAAATTATAGTAATCTTATAGGAAATATTTATTATGGCAAGGGCTTAAATTGTGCCTACTGTGCCAGACACTGATCTGAGAGCTTTAAAAAATTATATATATAAAATCTGGTTTACCCTTCACACACCCCTGCTGTTAGATAGGTATTATTATATTCCCATTTAACAGGAGGAAGATGAGACCTGGAAAGTTTAAGTCATTGGGCCTGAGGACACATGGCTAATAAACAGCAGACCTGAGATTTGAACCCAAGCAGAGAGGCCCTTGACCCCTTGCTTCTAACAACTAAGAGTGAACTGACATTTCAACTCCTCTTTTAATAACCACCTACACAAATAACTAATGATCCATTCACATCATGCCCTGAAAGTGTTTTGGGGGTGACAGCTTTTGAAAATTTAATATTCAGAGCAGTGCTACCCCAGCTATTTGACAATTTCAGATATAAATCCCCCTTCAAGATGCACAAGTACAAATTTTGCAATTTGATTTTTAAGTGCTTTTCCAGGGATATAAATAATGAAGTGTGTTAGAACTGGCAGGTATAGTACATTACATTGAGTGCAGTTAAAACACTGTGATATTTTTAAATTAACAAGAAAAAAAAATCTGTGGCAAAATTAAGAAATCTGAATCTGTCTTTGCAGCCTCCTCCAGCTGATAACTGGGTGGGGGATTGCAGAGGGTACAGTGACATTTATCCTCTGGATTTCAAGTGCAATGATAGTCACATTTAACACAAAGAGCACTTTGATTTCAGTTCTGCGTAACAGGCAAATGACATTTCCAACAACATCATCTTTTCAGATTTTTTTTGAAAGCAGATGACAAGGGGGTATTCTGAGAAGACATCTGAGTTGAAATAATGGCTTGCTTTCTGGGTAATGTCTCAATGAGACATCTGAAAGTCAGGATTCTCTGCTAGACACAAGAAGAATCTGCATCTTTCACACTCATGGCTGGGTTTCACTCTTTCCAAAAGCCAACAGCCTGTTCATTGGGAGCTGAGAAGACAGCACAACTGTTCAGATTGTTTTCCTCATCCCTCCCAAAGGCTTGGTATGGACAGAGTGAGAGCTACTCTAGGCCATTAGTTGCTGTAAAGCCTGAGCAATACAGATTTGCTTATCAAAAGTTTCTTCTGCCTTTCCTCTCCATTCTGGAGGTAGGAAGGTCCAAGCGGGGCACCCCTGACTATTTTTGTTTTTTTGGTTTGGTTTGGTTTTTTGGTTTGTTGTTTTTCTTTGAGATACCAGCGCCAGGGCTTGAACCTGGGACCTCATATGTGGGAAGCCTTTGATCCACCACTGAGCTACACCGGCTCCCCCGCATTGTTTTTCTCATTTGTTTGTTGTTTGTTTTTAGAAGGTACCAGGGATTGGACCAGGGACCTTGTATGTGGGAAGCATGCATGCACTCAACCACTTGAGCCGCATCTGCTCCCCTAACTGGTTTTGTTGGAAACACACCTAGTTTTCTCCAGAAGTGGTCATGTCCTGGAACTGTCCACTTACTCCCAGTACTTTCTGCCCTTTATCAGTGTCGAGACTCTCCCAGGGAACTCCGTTTCTGGAAACTGAGTCCCTGGCATGGAGCACGTTCTTTCGGGTGACCCAGATGGAGACCATAGCAGCCTTCAACTGGAATGTAACTTCCTCCTTTTTAACGTCCTCACTTTGCATCTAGCAAAGTGGCTGGCACATAGAAGATGAATTCACACCTTCATTTGTTTATTCCAGGAAAGTTTGAGTAATTTGTGTCAGGCACTGTTCTAGACACTGTAGGTAAATAGTGAACAAGCCATAGTCTTTGATCTTGGGAAGCTTATATTTTAATGGGGGCAATAAATATTAAACAAAATTATATAATATCCTGTCAAGGGGCATGCCAAGTGCTCTGAAGAAAAACAAAGCTGAGAAGGAAGATAAGAAGTGATGTGTGGGAGGCTGCGTGAGAGTGTTCAGGGGATGTCTCTCAGAGTAGGGGACATTTGGGCAAAGGCTTTATTGAAGTGAAGGAGTAAGCCAGCCATGGAGAGATTAGGAGAAAGAATGTTCTAGAAAGAGATGGATGTTTAGTTGAATGCTACTTCAGTAAGATCTATTGATTTTCAGTACTTGCTTATAGATTCAGATCAGGAAGGTGTTTGGGAAGTTTATTTTCAAAACATCATGGGGGCGTTTAGGGTGAGTTCTGATAAAGACGTGGGAGAGCATGTTAGGTAGAAGCATGTTTACACGCATAGCAGAACGCTCATAGAATCCTCTGTCACATTTGGTGTGAAACTTGGCATGGGATATGTTTTCAGAGAAGAGGTTTGAAAAAGTCCACCTTTCAGAGCCTCTGGGCATTTGAATCTTCGGCTCTTAGGGTTTCAAAGAGCCTCTCAGTCTTTCAGACTTTCCTCTGCCTAACGCAGAAATGAACCTCCTCTTCCAGCATCCCCAACGGGGCTCTGCATTCAGCACCCTCTTGAGAATCTCTTGGGATGTGTAACTTACTCAGTTGCTCCCCTTAAGGAAGCCCACTGATGACAAGATAGAGAGCTCCAGACCCAGCTCACTGGCCCCTGGAGTTCCCTCGCCCCTCTGCTTGGCCTCCTTGCCCAGGATGCCCGAGTGTCCTTGTTTAGGAGTTTCACGCCCTGAACCAGGGGATCTCAGTGATGACTATAAGTAGAACCATCTGGAGAATTCTGCAGATGACCAATTCTGGGGAAAACTCAGACCTGCTGAATTGGGGTTTTAGGAGTAAGGGCCAGGCAACAACAACATTTTTTTTCTTTTTTTACAAAAGCTCTAAAGATAAGTCTGCTGTGCATTCAGGGATAAGAATTGACACCATTTCCCCACTAGTCACCTCTTTGATTAGAAGAAAATCAAGCAAAGTGAGAGGATGGGGGATGTCACTTCTGTTCTCACCAGAACTGCATCGCTGCCTCAGCTGTGCCTCTTCCTTATAGTAATGAAGAAGAGCTTCTTTGCTCCATGGTGCTCTGTGCTCAGATTTGTTGAGGACATGTCATCATAACCAGACTGCCCGTCAGATCTCACCAGGTCATTAGGAGATGCTGAGGGCACTGGGTCAGCTTGGAAAAGCAGAAGAGAGAATTAGCTGGTTCTAGTGCTGTGTCATAAACAGAATTTGAGGGGAGATTTACCTCTTGTCTCTTAACGGATCATTTGGACAGAGAAATCAAAGAAAATGTGAGGTTCCCTATTGTAGCATCTCCAAAGTAAAATTTATATGTGAAGTCGTGAAACCTTTGCAAGGTCAGTAATCCCTCCTCTTCTAAGTAGCTTGATTACACATTTGGGCGATTACTTGTACTGGGTTATCTATAGTTGATTCAGATACCTTTTTGCATCCATTAGCAACCCCTATTAGAATTTATCATCAACTTTTAAAAATCAAACATGAGGTTCCTGCTTCAATTCTTGTCCTGTCTCTTATAGGGGCAAAAAGCAGCTTCCCACAACTGTCCAATTAGTATGCCTTTACATAAAATAAGAACAGCCCTTCCCTCCATTGCATTTTTATACTTTTACATATTGGATTTTTCATCTATATGATTATTTTTATCACTTTTCATTTGGTCTCTCTCCAAGTCCTCCATATTCATGCTGAATTGAGTAAACACATCCCACTTCTTTTAAGTGACCTTTTTTGCAAATTCTTTTTCGATACCAGCTTGGCTTTGTGCTCCTCCAGTCTGCCTGCTGTTCTCAGATTTTATATCGCCATCGTCCTTTTTCTGATATTAAATATGTCGGGGTGCCAGCCCTCTTCTCACAGACTTGCCTTTGGCCCATAGCTCCCCTGTCCCTAAATGTACTTGATACCACGTGGCCCCTATACGTGATTGGACTAAGAACGTACCTGGGACCAAAGCCTTCATAGTCCCTTTGCTCACTTGTGACCAACTGAATGTTCCATCGCCAGAGTTTGGGCAAACAGGTGCAGACCGTAAGCTGTGGGTCCCGAGCTAAAGGAGAGGGTGGCATCCGGCAGTGTTTCCACTGTGGCGGTGGGCTTCTTCACGTATAAACTGGAGATGTGGAGGAGGGCACCTGCGAGTAAGCCCAAGCAGCCAGCTGGTGCCTGCGCAGGGAGAGCGCCGCAGGCCCGCGAGGAAAGCACAGGTGAGAGGCCCTCAGTCTTCTGCCAGATGAAAAGAGAGATGGGGAGAGAACTGCCGGGATTTCTGATGGGTTTCTGGTTTCTTTGAGGATCAGAGTGCTTTGTTCCTTTGTAATTCCCATGTGTTTATGATAAATTGTCCTTTTTCCTTGGGCTAGTTTGGGTGAGTTTCTGTTCCTTGTCCCCGAAAGATTGCAGCTCACTCACATTCAGAACTGTTACCTCTTGAGGATGATGTCATTGACATCCCCTGTCATTTTCACAAAAGGATGGGCCCTCCATCCTTAGGCACTTAGCCACATGGCGTGGTGAGAGCATTTGAGTGTGAACAAACATCTGGATTCTTACCCTGCCTCCCCACCACTTACAATCTGGGTGACCTGTACAAATTGTGTAAGGTCTCTAAGCCTCAGTGTCTTCTTTTGTCAAGTGGAGATAAATATTTGCCTCACAGGGTAGGTTTTTATGAAAAACAAACAAACAAACAAAACTTTAGGAAATGTTTGAATTTCAGTTCTCTTTTTTGTGTGTGTTATTGTTTTAAAGCATATGAGAAGCCTTGTTCTTGACCTTCAAGGATAGGTGTTGGGAAATTACAGTCTGCAGGTCAAATCTGGCCCACCATGTATTTCTATAAATAAAGTTTTATTGGAACACAGTCCCCCACCCCTTTTGATTATCATGGGTGCTTTGAGACACAATGGCAAAGTTGAGTTGTTGTAACAGAGACCATGTAGCCCACAAAACCTGAAATACTTACCCTCTGGACCTTTATGGAAGAAGTTTGCCAATCCCTGTTAAAGGATCTTACAGTCTTGATGGGAGTTAATAAAATATCCTTCTAACAAACGTGTTGTGTATTATTGAAGGCTTTAGCTTTTTAATTTTCTTGTATTGCTCTCTTGATCTTATTTGCTATTATATTTTGGCTTTTTCAGTTACTCGTCTAGTTGGTACATTTTATGTAATTCTCATTTCTCTCTGCTGCCTTTATAAAATGTTTTAGCTAGTCGGCTTTTTTTTTTCCTTCTTACCTTTGAATTTGTAAGGTGTGAAGCGTAGGTTTGACCTGTTGGATATACTTCCTCGCACACACAGAATTTGCTGTGGTCAGTGGCACCTCTTGGGGGATTCTCCATCTTGACTGTCCCTTGTTTTCCTGGTTTCATCACCAGAATCTGGCCTTCTTTTGGGAAACTCAGAGCTCGGACCCAAATCTCTGCAGAAAGTATAGTGAGCAATGAATCTGCGTATGCCACTTTTTGATGTTTTGTACAAAAAATATCCTTTGTTACCAAAATATCACTCTACAACTTGCACTGCTAGAGTCTGTAATGCATAAAAACATAGGAATGTCTTTTGGAACAAGAATTTAAATAAGGATTTTAAAAAAAAGAAAAGAAAGAAAGAAAAAAACACTCCAGGCTTATACAATAGCCATGATTTGGTGAAAATATCATGGATTTTGGAGACAGAGCTTTGTCCAAGCCTCAGGTCCTTTCACTTACCAGCTGAATGACCTTGGGCCAATGAAACTTGTCTTAGAATTTGCCATTCTTTAAATTGGAGAGAATCCCACTTTCTAGAGCTGTGGCCATGCGGTTAAGATCCTTGAGGGGGGCTTCCAGAGTTCGTTTGAGGCTATTCCTCTGGCAAGTCCCTCAGAAGTATGATACCATTTAGGCTAGGATTTCCTCGGATCAGAAGTCTTCAGAGAGCACCAGTTTTGCTAAGTTAGCCTTCAGGTGCTGCAGACCCTGCAGCCATGGCCTGCACCCCCTCCCTGCTCCCCCTGCTCCTCCCACACTGGCTTTTTGTTGTTGTTGTTGTTGTTCCAGCTTCCCAATTCTATTAAGCCTTTCTTACCTTAGGGCTTTGATCCAAGAGCTGAGGAAGGACACGGAATTAACTAGGAAAATATGGGAGGGGGTCCTTCCTCCTTGAATAGTCTACCCCCTCCCACATTTGCCTAGTTAATTCCTTCTCCCTCTTCAGCTCTTGGATCAAACCTCACTTTCTCAGCAATGCCTTTACTGAATTAGTTAGATCAGGTTTTACTCTTTTGTTCATTTATTAAACAACAAAAAAAAAATCCAGACAGATTCTTTCTCTGTCCCGACTACATGCTAGGCAGTCTGTTGGGTGCTGCATATCTAATGGAAAACAAAAATATCTACTCCCTCTCGTCTCGTGGAATGTGCAATCAACGGGAAAGACATGGTATTTTAGTTTGCCAAGGCTGCCAATGCAAAAATACCAGAAATGGGTTGACACTTACAGAGGGGATTTATTTAGGGTTAAAGCTTACAGTTCCAAGGTTGCAAAAATGTCCAGATCAGGGCATCATCAGAGATACTTTCTCACTAAAGGTTGGCTGCTAGCAGATCTAGAGTCCTGCCCCATGGTGAGGCAAGATGGCAGATCTGCTGATCTCTCTCCTATCTCCTGGAGCTCACCGCTGGGTGATCAGGCATCTCTTCCTGGGCCCATCTCCTGGAGCCTTTTGGGGCTTCTCTGTCTTTCTGCAACTGTAGGTGAACTTGGAGTCCTCTCTCTCACATAGCAGGGTAAATTTTTCTTTTTTCTGTGTCTCTGTGTATTCTCAGTTTATTGTAGGCTCAGCAGGAGGGTGGAGATGCAGCCAGGGTCACACCTCACTGATATAATCCAGTCAGAAGCCCAAAAGCAATCTAATCAAGTCATCTAATCAGAGATCTCTTAACTGGCTTTCATGTAATCCAAGGGCCCCATACCCACAGGAATGGATTAATTCAAAAACATAATCTCTTCTGGGATTCACAAAATGCAAACTGTCACACATGCAAATAGATTTGAGGGTCATAGTGCTTGAGTTCCACAGCGGTGAAGCCCATGATGCCCTGAGAGTCAGTGTGTCATCAACATATCGGCTGTTGTCGGGACATCCGGGAATCTTTCTGAAGATGAGGCCTGTGGGTCCAGATCAGAAGGATGAACTGAAGGGAATCAAAGACTACCTGGAAGAATGATCCAGGAGTGGGAAACACATGGGCAAAGTCCTGATGGTGGGAGCGATGGATTAAACAACCTGCTGAAGCGGAGTGAGTGAGTGGAAAAGTACTGTGCCGGGAAGTCAGCGAGGCCCCGAGCATGCATGGCCTTGGGTCATCTGAAGGAGTTTCTTTGTTCTCTCAGCATTTAAAGCCACTGAAAAGTTTCTGGTAGGGAGGCAGTGTGGCTAGGTTAGTATTTTGTAAAAATTCCACAGTGTGGAGAGTGGTTTGGGGCACACGAATGGATGCAAGTCCATCATTGTGAAGGCTATTGCAGTAATCAGTTAAGAGGATAATCTAGCTGATTGCTTGGAGTATGGAGGTGCTGGTAGGGATGGGGAGAACTCAGTGGCTCTGAGAGATAATATGGGGGGCAAAATAGCCATGACTTGAGGATGAATTAGGTATAAGACACTTCAGGAGCGAGGGAGAATGCAGTGTCAAAGGTGGCTCCTGGATTTCAGGCCTGCCCAACTGGTGGGACCATTTACCAGGGGTGGGGGTGGGGGTGGGGGTGGGGGAGAGGATCTTGATAACACAGTTGTAGCTAAATAATTAATTAGGCAATCAGTTGTCCTCCTGGTGAACCCACAAATAGCTCACAAGCAGAGACCTTATCTGCCATCTTCACCAAGTGAACCCCACACCTAGCTCAATGTCTTGCACATAATAGGTGCTCCATAGATATTTGTGAAATGCAAATGACTTGTGGCTTATCAAATCTATCTTCCCACTAACTGGTTGGGTTCTTAAGCTTATTTCTGGCATTGAGGCTTTGGGGTCAATAAGTAAATTTCTTCTATGTCTGAGATGGGAACACAGTAAGAGGTATGGATACAGGACCAGGCAGAAGGAGATCAAAATACCATTTTTTTTGTTAAAACCATTTGGAGAATGTATATCAACCAGGTAGACTTACTTCCTTACCCCAGATTTGACCAACTTAGCCTAGGGAACCATGTCAGGCCTTCTCCCTAGGATCACATAGACCCTTTTTAACCATGTGGTACATGCTGTACAGGAAGGCAGACCTGGAAAGAACGGGAAGCTGGGCCAGGCTGAGCACACGCAGGTCCTTCTTTCTGGGTGACGTGTCAGTCAGGCAATCGTCCTCTGCCCAAGGGAGGAGTGGGTGGGGAGTGGGGTGAGGGGCCTGGTCTGTTGCTTGAGTAGAGCTCACTCTGCACAGAAACCTGAGGAATGGGGTGGAAGTTGCCTCCTAATAGACGGGAGAGCTTTTCGTGCTATAATTTCCAGAACAGGTAGGTTCTTCTGGAGGAGATGTTGGGACTGTCCAAAGTCCTTGGTCCCTGGATAATTTCTGTCCTCTATAAAGGAGACTGAGCAGGAGATGCACGTGGGGTACCTCTCTCCTCTGTTGTGAGCTCATTCTAGGTCAACTTTTTAACATTACTCTTCTTGATTCTTCTGCTCTTGAAGACTCAGGGTGAAAACAATGGTTTTGGGTTTTTTTATTACATTATTTATACCCAACTATTTTCAAACTTTTGGAATAGCCACATGAGTTGGGTGATAGCCAGTTTAGCTTTAGATTGATAAAAGCTTACCTATGCCTGGAAAGAAATTACTCTGAAACATAATGTTTTAAAGGGGGAAAAAAAAAAGCTTTGATGTAAAATGTTTTAGGAGATAGGCTTTTAGTATTCTGTACTTCATTGTAAAATATATCACGCATGCAGACGAGACTAGGCAAGCATTCATAAAACCTTAAACAATGCTTCAGAGAATTGGCACATGTACATTGTTTTAACATGCTGAACATCTCAGACACTTCATGAAGTTCAGACTTCACCATACAGCTCCTTCTCTTGGTACCTGAAAATTGTTTTAGGGGTTAGGAAAGTTACGCTTCCAGATATACCAAGCCTAAGCTTAGCACAAATACAGAATAAAGAAAGGAGAAGTTAGCCTGTCTCCTGAGGGATCTGGGTAGGACCTAAATCCACGCGGGGTAGACTCATTTTGGAATATTAAATGCACATATGTGAATGCTAGACCTTATGGTAACTTTTCTTTGTAAAACATCTTTTAGTTTCCACAGAGCTTTTACTTAGGTTTAAGGGATTAGGTGAAAATGCAAAATCATCCTGTAGCGACCTCAGAATGGCTTTTAACAGATCTGTGTATGGTCCTGACTGTTTGGTAGTCACAGAAGGTTATGAAACCCGGCTATTCGAGAACTAGGGGAAGATCAATAAAACTCAGGTCATGTTGCATTTTAAAATTCTTCTCTGGTTCCCATTGGCTTCAGGATGAAGTTTGTGCTCTTTTAACATGCTTACAAGGCCTTTTATGACCTATCCTGCCTGCTTTTCTAGCATCTTCTCTCACCTGTCCCCACCTTGCCCTCAGTGCCTTAGCCATGTCCCTCTATGTTCCCTGTATGTATTATGCCTTCTTGTCTCCAGCCAGGCTTTCCCATATTTTCTCATTTCTTGGGGTCCTTAGGGTCTCAGTAAGTTTTTCATGGTGCCCCTAAGCCAAATGAAATGACTGATGTTTCTGTTTAAGTGTTTATGTCCTAACAAGTTTGAAAAATTAATACACATAATACATAAATTGATGGGAAAAATAATTATTTCACTCTTAAATAACCATAATTATTTACTTATGCAACATACATGCTTGTTCGGCATCGCACAACTTCTCCAACCTTGGAATCAGAGTGGAAACCTGTTGCACATTGATTTTCTGCAGTTCTTACATTTTTTTCATAGCAACTTTTGAAAACCCAGCTTTGCAAAGATACGACATCATCAAAAGGAAGATAGTGCAATCTACTGTTGAAATTGTGAACTACCTAGAACTAGTGGTTCCCTGAGGCACCTTGGCCCACAGTTTGGGAACCATGGTTCTCAGCCTTTGCATATGCTGTTCCCTCTGCTTGAATGCTTCTCCTCTCAAGCCAGCTTCCTGCTGCTCATCCTTCAGATCTCAGCCTAAACATGGTGATTCCTAGAAGTTTTCCCTGAACTTTTTTTGTTGTTGTTGTTGTTGTTTTTGAGGTACCTGGGGCACGGGATTGAACCCGAGGCCTTGTATGTGGGAAGCGGGAGCTCGACCACTGAACCACATCAGCTTCCCTGAGTTGGTTTTTTCATTGGTTTCGCTTGTTGTTCATTTTTTTTTTTTTAGGAGGCACCGGGAACCGAACCCAGGACCTCCCATGTGGGAGGCAGAAGCTCAACCGCTTGACCCACATCTGCTCCCCTTCCCTGATCTTTTAAAGACTGAGCTAGAAGCTTTTTCTGTGTGCTTCCGTAGCACCTTGTTTTCCATCCTTCTATTTTATCTCTGAGCTTTTTAAAATCTTTTCCTTCACAGGACTTGGGACTATAGCATGGCTGTCTTATTGCAGGTGCTCTTTAAGCATATGACTTTAATGAATGAGTGAGTGAATGAATGAATAATTTTTAATGGATCTGGTTCAGAATGAGCTTGTAGACTAGGGAAAATCAAAATAGCCGGACCAGACTGACAGCCTGGCGAGTGCAGGACTCTCTTCATTTGTATGAGAATGTCTTTTGTAAAAGCCTGACCTTAGTGACATGAGTGTCTCCTCCCTCCCGCGGCCTCATATGCTCCTTGGCTGCATACCAGTGACATCCCTGGTTACAAGCACAAGGCCTCGTGAATTATAATGCAAATAACTCTGGAGGTCATTTTGGTCCTTTTGCATTTATTCATGTTGTGAGACACTGACCCATGTACAATCTCTTTGGTTCAGAAATCATAGGTATAACTTGCTTCAAATGTGTTTGTTCTTTCCTTTGGAGGGAAATGCATTAAGTTGCCTGATGGCTCAAACTCCCAGCATATTGTAGCATAATAGAAAATACAGTTGTGCTGCAGTAATTTAATCTGGAGGTGATGGAAGCTCGGGGACTCTGAGGCAGCTTCTATCCGTGGGAACAGATCCCGAGTTCTGTGCCAGAGTGGGTTGGAAAGGTGTCTCCCGGCCCCAGCTAGCAGATAGTGATCGCTCACGGGCCTGCATGCTGGTCCTGTACATTCCTGGTGTCTGCTCCTGACACTAAGAAAACATCAGGAGCCTTCTGATGTAATGAATGTCAAGGAAGAGGGGCTGACCATTTTCTCCACCAAGCTGAAATAACTCAAGTGGTTTTTCAGAGCTCTGTGGCTATTGTTTCAGTTTTGCCTTATCTTCATAATATCAAGATGACAATGCTATTATCTACCATAGATGGCTGTTTTTCTCAGTAAATTAAATAACATGGGACATGAATGTTGGCTAATGATAGCAGAAACAGGAAGGAGGTCCTGTGTATCTTCACTTACGAATAACATCACCTCCATCTCCATAAGATTTTCTCTCTTACCTAGGCATTTCCTGTAGACTTTTCCCGATGGGTTTTCAAAATAGTCCTATAAGGTAGACAGAAAAGTTTTTGCCCCCAATTAATAAGCTTAGAGGTGTTAAATGACTTGCCCAGGGTCACACAACTGGTAACCCTTCTCTGTCCTCCCTTGTAATGGATCATTTCCTGCAAGGGGAGCAGTTCTTTGCTCCCCCTTGCTGCACCTCTGTGGGTCTTGAAGGCATCAGTTAACATAGGCTGAGGGTTCAGGGCTCAAGGTCTGCTGGAAGGTTCATGTGGAAAGATGAAGCCTGCTGAGGGGCCTGTGGAGATGCTTCACATCTACTCTCATGACCTTTCTTCATTGGAGGGGAGGATCTGTTTCTATGCACATTTTCATATATTTAAATACTTATTGTACATCCAAAGTTAGGAAGATGATAAGAAGCAGCAATTTTGGGGAATTTGATTTCTACACCAGGTCTTGCTCCCAACATTCCCTGAGACATTGGGCAAGTGCCTTTGGGTCTTTGGTTCTCACTTGCCTGGTGTAGACTCTGCACAATCCCTTGTCTGCCTGCATCAATTCATGTGAGAGAGCAACGGATGAACATATTCACAGATACTCTGAGGTTGCTGTAATAGTGCCCTGTCAATGTAAAGGACTACTATTTTTATCAGAAGCACATGGGGAGATTATTTCAGAGCCAGGAGTCATGGTTTACCAAAGAAGTGACTTGACCAATG
This sequence comes from Cabassous unicinctus, assembly GCA_029593785.1. Classification (NCBI taxonomy): domain Eukaryota; kingdom Metazoa; phylum Chordata; class Mammalia; order Cingulata; family Chlamyphoridae; genus Cabassous; species Cabassous unicinctus. The sequence continues at coordinate 12,868 of JAQZBX010014840.1, forward strand.
TAATAAGATAAAAAATAAGAACACTGACCGAGTCCTTAACTCACGTGCAGCCTGAGAGCTAAATGCTTCCTGTGCGTTCTCATTTATTTCTTCTGAACAATACCATAGGGAAGTGCTCAGTGGAAGATTCTTGACTGAGCTCCACTTAAGGACACATCCAATAACCAGGGATTCTTCCTCCCCTCTGCCCACCGCATGCGGGGTCTCCTGGCTGCTTGTCTACTCTGTAGGACCATTTGGCATTTCTGATTCCACAGGTTGAATGTTGTACTTAGCAAAAGCCTATTTACTATCGTCTCAAGCCTATTATCAGTTACTACATAAAGCAGTGGACTATGAGGGCAGGAGGAGTTTCTATAATAACTAAATTGTATACATTAGAACAACTGCATACGGGCTAATTGCTTTAAAATTAAATGTAAGACACCTGAAAATCGAGGGAAAAGATAGAAATACAAAAGGAATTCTGTATTCTGGTTACTTCACAAATGGCTTTTAGGTTTCTCCTACACTTTAAAGAAACCAGGTTGAAAACTTTTGGCAATTTCTTTTTGGTTTGGACAAGAAAGGCAATGTGGAATTTCAGACAGCAGGCACATTTCCTACAGAAAAGGCTTTAGCCCATATCAATAGATTGTCAAATGCATGTTTATATGGCATAAATTAAAATGTTTATAGTATATGCATGCCCTGATGGTGCCATGTAAGTGGGCTTTTCTTAAAATTTTGCCCCCATTTCACAGATGAGGACAGTGAGGCACCAAGAGGATCACAAATACAATCAAGGATGATGTGACCCATACTTTATATAAATGTATGTTTGTATGTATTTTATATTTATATATATATTTATATATATAAATGTATTTTTATATATGTTTATATTTATATATATAAATATATATATATATATAAGTGTATGTTTGTATGTATTTTTTTCCTTCCTAACAGTGCTTCAGTCTTTAGAATGTCATGGGTGTAATTTTAGACATCTTTTCTTGGCCTTGGCAGCTTCCTTATGATAACTAGGTTGTAGTGCCATAAATGACGTCAGTATTTTGAAGTCCCCCGGTTTTGCCCGCCAGGTTAAGGACAGTGTCCTCACTGCCCTCTTGGAAGTGCTGATTTGTCTTTGCTCTGACATCCTTTCCTACAACAGGAGGACACAGGAGCGTCTCCCTTACTGCTTTCCTCCTCACAAGCCAAAATCAATGTCATAACGGAGATAAGCCATCAGATACTTGCAATGTGATGCTGTTTGCATTTCCTTCTCGCGCTTGTTCCTCGGGGCTGGAGCTTCTTAAATGACAGGTGCAAAGATTGAAAAGCGCCAGGAACATGTGAGGAGGAGAGGAGCTTTCTTCCTTGAGTACATAATTCTTTCCCTCCTTCAGGGAAGCAACCAGGTGCTGGGCTGGGCCAGGGCAATCCTTGCAGATACTTTTTGGGAGTAGGAAACATCTTTCTCGGTTTTGGAGAGAATGATCTTTTCCGCGAGCTCTGGGTTTTAACAAATGGCATATTTAGGGGTGCAGGGTTGATTTCTGCTGAATATCTGGCTTGATTAGTGTGGAGAAGCACATGCAAAGCAGGCTGGAGCCCCACCCCAGCCAAACCTCCCCAGCGCTGTACAATCAGGAAGCGCATTCTCCCTCCCATTGTGGCTTCTGAGGGAAGTATGCTTTACATATGCAAATACAAGCCCCAAGTTTCACTTAATAATTATCAGCTGGAGAGTTCTATTGATGAGCAGCTGAAGCTACTCATCAGGAGAGAAACTGTGTCGGTTAACTATTTCTAAGCCCAGAGATGCTGCTGCTTCCACTAGCCTTTCTGAATACTCTGGTGATTGCAGACAAAGGTTTTTGATTCCCCCCCATTCTTCCTTCCGGTGTCTGACCAGAGCCTAGCAGCTGAATCTTCCTGACCCCTTTTACTATCGTGCCTGCATCTTTCCCCTGCCCCCACCCCCCGTTTTCTGTTTTATAGGCTACAGAAGGCAGAAGAGATCCATCTCTTTGCTGCAGCAGTAGGATTGCTTGCAGCTAGAGAAATAATGGCCTCATGTACTCCCCGCAGTAGCTCTCCTGCTTGGGCAACTGACAGCGTCCTTTTAAAAGGACAGAAGCTGACTCTCAGCTTGTTAAATGGGGATGCAGCCATTGTTTTGTGAATCAGCTATTTAGAGGAAGGAAGAACAATGAACCTAGAGATTTTTGAGAGTCAGTTAGACCTTAGTTCAATCTAGTCTTTATCCCTTTTTTTGCAATAAGATCTGGCAAGGTGCATAAGCTCAGCGAGCCCCTGTTTCTGTCTCTTTAAAATGGGGACAGTGAAACCTACCTCAGAGAATTAGGCCAGTTAAATAAGATAATGTGTGTGACTCACTGAGCTTCAGTAAGGACGCTACAATTATGATCCTCATTTGAAACCCAAATGAGGTTGGACTTTCCATTCATTGCTTGTATTCACTGATTTAGTCATTCAAGACATATGTGTCAAGAACCTACTATGTGCTCAGTTCTGGGCCCTGTAGATACAATGGTGGATGAGACAGATCCACAGAAGACACTGCCAGCACTGAATTTGTATTCTAGAAGTGGAGACAAGCAGATAATAAGGAAACAATGAAATTTATACTTGCAGAACGTGCTAGGATACGTGCCACAGAGTGAGAGAACCGCTGGGGCTGAAGGCTGGCAGGCGAGCAGTATTAGTGTCAGTTTTAGGGAGGACTCTTTTGAGAAGAGAGTGTGAGATCTCTGCATTCAGGGAGTGAGTGCCAACAGCAAGTACAGAAGCCCCGAGTTGGGAGAGCGCTTGGTATATCCAAGGAGCCTCTGCAGGCCAGTGTGGTGGATGCAGAGGGAATGAGGGATTGTGTGGAGCTGAAGCCAGAAAGATAATGGTGCTCTGGGTTCTGGAGGGCCTGGTAAGCCACTGCAGGATTAAGTGTGATGGGAAGCCATCAGAGGGACGGTTTGAGCAGGTTAGTGATGTGACCCATATCTGTTTTGTTTTTTTTTACTCTATTTTGTACATTTAATAATTGAAAATATAAACAATAATTAAAAAATAAAAAGAAAACAGTTGAATTAAAACATACATTTCTCAATTAAATGTACTGGATACATATAAAAAATTTTTTTGAATCATACAATATGCTACACAATATATTTGGCTCATAGTAACGCAATCCTACAGTATTTGTCCTTTTGTGTCTGGCTTGCCCATATCCGTATTTAACAGCCATCTGGCTGCTGAATGGCAAGTAGATGGAAACAGAGTGACCTGCTGAATGGCAAGTAGATGGAAACAGAGTGACCATTTAGGTAGCTGTTGCATGAGACTGGGCAAGAGGCGGTGGGGGCCTGGACAAGAGGGTAGTAGAGGCGATGAAAAGAATTGGTTTTCAAGGATGTATTTTGAAGGTGGAGTCAGCATTCAGATATATTGCAGATACAGAGCACGTGGGACATGAGGGAAAACATTTCAAGAATGAGCCTTACATTTTTGGACTGGGCAGTGGCTACAATAGTGGTGCCATTTGCTGGAAAGCGGACAGGGTTTTGGAGGTGGGAATCAAAACTCTCGTGTGGGTGCCTGCCCATCAAGTAGCTCCTAAGTCACCATCTCTGTCCACAGTGTAGTAAGCACATGAGAATGCCTACTGCAGTGTAGACACTGCAAGGCACTTGGGAGACAAAGGTGGTTAACATGGTTCCTGCCTTCAAGGGACACATTGTCTGGTCAAACAGGTGTTCAGTAAATAGGTGTTGAGGGATTGGAGAGTGAGAGTATGAGGCAGGTTGCATAAACAGCTATTAAAAAAGTCACATCTTGGATTCATATTGTGGAAGGTGGTAGGAAATCCAGGGACAATGCAGAGGAGTGGTGCAGCCAACACTGGGCAAACGGGAGAAGGCCTCTGGAAGTGATTATTGAGCCAGGTGTTAGAGAGAGAATGCAAACTCACCAGGTGGCAAGGCCTTCAGAGGAACTAGGACAACTGCCAGCCCTTCCCCTCTCTCTCTGTCCCCCAGGAACTTAGTGTAGGGCTTACACACGGAGGGGCTCAGGTAATCCTTGTTGATGAGAGTCTTCGGGGTCATTGGTTCGCCGAGGTACCCTTCTGGGCCAGAGTACGGAGTCGGAAAGTTCAGAGGATTTCAACAGCGATTCCAGAAAGGCTAGAAGTGGGCTTTCTTCACAAACCCACCTGATCATCCCCAGCCTGACATGTCTCTGTGGCAGTTTGATAGTATTTATGAATCTCAAAAAAGAGAAAGATTATGTTTGTAAACTGGCCTATTCCTCTGGGTGTGAAACCCTTTGTATTAAATTCAGAGATATAAGTTTACTTGATAAAATCAATTTAGGGCTTCCCATTGGGCTATATCAGTAAGATATAGCTCGGATTGAGTCTCCACACCCTTTGGCCTATATAAATGGACAGTCATTCAAGAAGACACACAGAAAAAATATAGGAAGAGAGAGAGCTTCACAGACATAGAAGATGAGAGAACTTTGATCCTGCGGCCCCAGGAAGAGATGAGTCATTCTCTTGATAGTTTGCAGCTGAGAAGACCTGTGAACCCAGGCAGAGATTACCCACCATCTTGCTTCAACATGTGGCAACAGACGTTGGTGAGAAAACAGCCTTGAGTTGGACTATTTAGAGCCTTGTAAACGTAAGCTTTTACCCTAAATAAATACCTTTTATAAAAGCTGACAGATTTCTGGTACTTTGCATCAGCACCCCTTTGGCTGACTAATACTAAGTCTCTAAGGTGTCAAACAAATCTGGACTTGGTATGGAGAGACTTTTTTTGAAAGGATTATTGGGAAGTGGATGTGGCTCAAGCAGTTGGGCTCCCATCTACCATATGGGAGGCCCAGGCTTAGATTCTCAGGGCCTCCTGGTGAAGGCAAGTTGGCCCATGCAGGAGAGCTGGCCCGCACAGGAGTGCTGGCCCGCGCAGGAGTGCTGGCCCGAGCGAAGTGCTGGCCCGTGCAGGAGTGCTGGCCCGCGTAGGAGTGCTGGCCCAAGCAGAGAGTTAGCGCAGCAAGATGATGCAACAAAAAGAGACACAGAGAAGAGACAATAAGAGACACAGCAAACCAGGGAGCTGAGGTGGCACAAGAGATTGAGCACCTCTCTCCCACTCCGGAAGGTCCCAGGATCGGTTCCCGGTGCTGCCTGAAGAGAAGACAAGCAGACGCAGAAGAACACACAGCGAATGGACACAGAGAGCAGACAGCAAATGCAAAAAACAATGGGGGTGGCAGGATAAATAATAAATAAATTGAAAGGATTATTCGAGGGGTTAAATCGAGAGTACTCTGACCCGAAGGTCCACAAGTATGTCAAGAGTTAGGCAACAAGGGTATTTCTTTTACAGAGAGGAAAGAACTGGGTGTAGGGAAGAGGGATGGAAGGTTGGTATAATCAGATAGTAGATCAGAGAATATTTTATTCTGAAGCTGCGGATTTTCTGGGAGGTACCCTTAGAGTTCACGGCTCTGGAGGAAGGAGAGAAGCTCAATCCAAGTTGGGTTATCAAACATTTTGTTCCAGTTGATCAGTGGGGACATGCAGTTCAGCTCATCATTTATGAAGTAAAGAATGGCAGTATGGGGGGTTGGTGCCTGGCTTTGTCATAGATAAAATTGGGGTGGGGGGCAGGAGGGCATCTGTGAGTCTTCTCTAAATACTGTGGGGCAGGGTGGTTCTTTTACAGGAATCATTTTCCAGAATACACAAGGATGGGTGATTTCTTAACCTTTGCTGTTTGGTCCCATTAATACAGCCTCTGTCCTGCCTGGGGCTCTTCTCTTTGGGGTCAGGAACTGGGTTTTTGTTCTCGAGGCTCCCCCATCAAAAGCATTCCTTTGTCCCCTCTGTCTCTCTGTGCATCCTCTGCCCAAGTTCATGCTTCCTCTCAACTTGCAGAGGGAAATCCGAGCTTTGCTTCAAAGTGGAATTGAGTTGAGGGTCCTTTGTTTTATACTTCCTGCTTTTACGATACTGTTGGAAGCACCTTATAAAAAATCACCATCATCCCAGGAGTGGGAGTTGTAGGAAAATAACAATCCGTCAGTAGCAGAGACGGCAGGTTTTGAGCTTAATAGGTATTAGCACAATATTTTACCCAAACATCTATCTTGCTCTTGGTAATGTGTTATCTTTGCCAAGTGCCCATCCTGATAAAGTGTTATTTCTGTCAAGCTGAGCTCCTGATAAAATCTTCTATCCCTTCACCCCCAATCTATCCTGATAAAACCTCATTCTTCATTTCTGATATCCTCCCAAGGGACAGATTGAGTTTGGTAGAGAAGGGTGAAAAGAGGGTGGTAAGGTTTTTTCTTTCCTTTCCTTTTTTCTGTGTTTCATCGTAGGCATTCAGGAGAATCGGAATATAACTGTAATGTAAGTCAAATTGATGAAGGGGCATTGAAGAAGGGAAAAGAAGATGGGAAAAGGGGGGGACAGTCATTTCTGGGCAAAGGGATGTTTAGGCAGGCTTTTGCTTGTTTTCTCTTGTTTTTAATTTGCAATTGAACTGAGGATGCTAACATCAATTTAGGTGGCATGGCAGTTTACAGGGAAGGGATGCTATTGAAAGAATCAACCACATTCACAATATTTGCTTCCTTCCCTTTTGGAAATGTGTCAGAATATTCTTATGGCAGCTACTCATGCTGTTGGTTGGCTCTGGAGCCATTGCAAATTTAGCAAGTACAAATAAAGTGCCTTACTTAGCTTTAACCGGTAGCTCTTTCTCCTTATCTCCCTTTCCAACTTTTCCTTTCAATATCTCATCTGGTCCAATTATAAAGTGAAGACCACAAGCCAGAGTTGGACCCTCCTGGCCTCGGCCACCTTGGTGAAACGTGGCCTGCACGATACCCAGAGAAGGTCAGGCAAGGAGTGGGAGGTTTCTACGCAGGTGAGTGGCTTTGTTTCCGAGTCAGTGGATGGTGTGGAGATGAGGTATGTCCAAGGTCGTACAAGTGCACATCAAGTTACAGTCTCACTGAAGCCTGAAAGAACCAGAGAGGGAGGGGACAAGGTTTTTTTCCCTCTATGTTAATTCTCACTTAGATGCAGAAGAGGGGAAGAGAACTTTTGCTCAGATTTAGCATTTGGGTAATTTCAGCTGCAGTGGTCAGATGAGCAAACTGACTATCATCACTGGCATAGAGCATAAAGAGTGCTTTCTAGACTTTTTATCGTGTTTCACATTCTGTCTTCCTCTTACAGTTCCAGGGCATTTCTGCCTTCACAAAGTATCAAAATCGTGCATGTTATTTGGTAGTCCCTCTACCCTTCCCCACCCCTACCCCACCAGAGAGCCAAGGACCACAGTTCAATTCGGATGCCGTCCAATCAAACACACACATGATGTATTAATTGTTCTTTTGGATCCTTTTTATAAGGGCCCTTAACTCTTTTCCATAGATCTGAATTTTACTCACCCTGAAATAAGATAATTCCATTGGTAGAAGCACTGGAGAGAATAAGGGAGCAGAAATGGATGGAGCATGGGCTTTGCTGATTGAGCTGGAGTCCTAAAATAGCCTCTGGCTGCCATAGAAATCTTTCATCTCTAATCCAAACCAGATGTTATTGTCATTACTCCTTATTTAAAAAATAAAATTGCAGACATCCTTTTTGGTAAATAAATATGCCACCAAGAATGACAATAAGAATGACAATGTGACATTTAGGTCAAGAACGGATTTACATATTTAGGAAAGGATAGTTTTCAACTTCCATAGTGTGAGGAATGTAAAATAAAATGTAAACACATTGCTAAAGCATGATTCCATGTGGCTTTCTTGATTTGAACAAGATTTTACTTTTTAAAAAAATCCAATTTCACTAAAATTTTTTACAGTAAAATATGATTCACCTTGGCACACAGGATTTGCCACTCTTGGAACATATTAGTAGGATTTTATAAGAGCTATGAATATTTCACATAAGATAACACATTTATTGCAAAGATTTAAAAAATTAGATTAGTGGGAAAACATTTATGAAATCGTTCATCTCGAGTGCTGTCAAAGAGAAAATTACAAAGAAATTCTGGAATATTTCTGGTTATGATTCTATAGTCAAGAGCGATGTTGATAACTTAAGTCAGGATGCCCAGTCCTCATTCTGAAAAGGATAAAATCATCATGCATGTTTTGCTTTTAGTTTTGACAAATCTACCAATGAAGAAAATTATGTCCAAATGTATGAAATATGGCTCAAGATATTATGGAAAAGGAAAGGCTGCTTTCTCAAACTCAACCATAAGAGACCACCGCTAGAGCTTATGGCATCTTTGAGGCTGTGCAGAAAGTCACTGGAGTTAATGAGCTAGGTGGGGGCAGAGGATGATCAAAGATGATTAGGGTGGGAATTTATTGTGCTTTAACACACTGGTTGATTCTCAGGATTTGGGGTGAACTTTCACTCATGTATTCCAGGATACACTGTATCATTAACCACCCAGTGATCTAAGAGAAGACCCCAACCTCGCTACCAAGTTGTTCAATTATATAAAAAACAGTGCATTGAATACATTATTCCTTGCCTTGTTTGGTGGCAATTTGAATGCTACTAACAAGGTCCTTCTGTTCCATACTCACTTATTGGATATCAATAGTAAATATGATTGTCCATATTTAGAATCAGAAAAACTCCGTTGCCCTGTTACGGGAACAGTAGTTCAAAGACCAACTGCCTCAGACTTTCAGAGCTTAGGATATTTGGCAGAAATATGTGAAGCTTTGAAATCATTGAACCTGAAGTTTCAAGGGGCAAAGCACCAACATCATTGCTCATTATGATACACTTCAAGCCTTTATAGCCAAAATCCAGCTATGGAGACAGCAAATTGGTGCTTGAAATGTCTTCATTTCTTGGCTTAATGAAGCTCTTTAAGGCAAGGTTCTTGAAAATAATTTCATGGAGGAAAAAGATCAAATCTTATTTAGCCTATTAAGGTGAAATGAATCCAGGCGGCTTTACCTGGCATTGTGCTTGCAAATTCCTTTTAGAAGCTTGGGAGAGCTCTTTTTTCACTGTTGTTATGTCTCTGCCAGGATATCTCTAAGGTCTTTGCTGGAACTCAAGTTTGCTTTGGTTGCCAGTGATAACTTCCAGAAAATCACTTCTGGAAATTTTTGGGTAAAACATTCCCTTTTTCCCCCATGACAAGTGAGTGGCTTTTTCATGTTAACACTGCCACAGGCAAATCTGGTTGTTCCACTCCTCCAGGTAGAAAAACGGTTGTGCCCACTTGCATCTTGCTCTGACTTATGTACTGCCCAGAATGACAAAGCTTGTGGCCCATCAGCAGACTCCACTTTCTCATGGACATGGAGAGAGCAAAGTAAAAGAAGAAAAGAAAAAAGGCAGGGGGGGCGGGGGAGGAACCCTGAACTGAATTTTCTAGAACGACTTTGCCTATAATGTTTATTTTGAAAACTTAAATGGCGTTGAAGAAGAGTGTGAGGCTTTTATGTCAGTTAAAATTACAAAATGCTTAGGTTTTTGAACACAATTTTACATGGATGATGAGAAATTGGAATTCTGGGGATGAGCTGATCTCATGGACAGGAGAGGGGGGTGTCAGAACCAGGGAAGTTGGAAGATCAGTCAGCTGGCAGTAATGCCCTACTTTTTTGAAAAAGGATCTCATTCCTGGAGGGAGAGGGATTGAAAGGAACAAAGCAGGCCCAAGCTTGCAGGAGCTAGAATACCAGGCAGCTTTGGGTATCAGAAATGAAGAAGATCCTGGGGTTCAGGTTGCTCTAAGAATGAGGTCGAGGCTTAGACAGGGAACTAGGACCCAGAGCAGAGCAGTACTGGAATTAAGGGTGGTAATGCAAGACCTATGTGGGTCTAAACTAGTAAGTAAATTTTCCATAAGGAGCCAACAGGTGTGCCTAGAATGGCATTTATGTAGTCTTGGCCAGTGGATGGGAGAAAACACCTAAGCCAGTGGTTCTCAACCTTGGCTGCACATGTGAATCCCATGAGGTGGCTACTTCCCTACTTGCCAAAATTCTCATAAATGGATCCCCTGTCTGCAGGGATTTTGAGTTAATCTGGGACGGGATCAGTATACATCAATGCTTTTTAAAAGTTTCCCAAGTGATTGTCATGGTAGTGAGGGTTGAGAACCACTGGCCTAAGGGACCAGGGGATGAAGCAGGCAAAAAAAAAAAAAAAAAAAAAAAATTAGGTTTGACTTGTTTGGAGGGGAGGGAAGAAACAAGACATATTCTGGATTCTGGTTTGGTGCAAAACGAGCCTGTGAGTCTGAGTTCAGGACTCTCTGCTCTGCCATTTGCAGCTCAGATGATATTGAACAAGTTAAATCATGTTTCTGTTTCTTGGTTTCTTCATTAGTCAAATAGGAATAGTGAGAATGCCCACTTCATTACAGTGTTGTATAAATTAAAATGAGGTGACACGTACAGCATTCTGCTCTGGACACACACTCAGTAGGAGCTGAATAATGTTTGTTGAAGTTGATAGATGACCTTGAAGTAGATGGAGTTGCTTCACTACATTGTCAGACTGCAAAATGTGGTGGGAATAGGACTGATGAACGTTGTGCCTGATAATTGTGGCTGAGGCTGGCAGTAGCAGAGAGAGATTGAACATAGGAAGACTAGCAATTTAATGTTCTTGGACAAACTATGACCTGTGAGCCAAATCTGGCCCACTGCCTATTTTTTTAAATAAAGTTTTATTGGAACATGGCCACAGCCATTTGTTCAATGAATCTTCTGTGTCAGCTTCTGTGCTACAATGGCAGAATTGAGTAGTTCCAACAGGGACCATGTGACCCACCAAGTCGAAAATGTTTACAAAAAATGGGCATTTACAAAAAAAGTTTGATGACCTCTGTTCTAGGATAAGTTGAGAAAACTTGGCTTGTGGTGGAATGCTTGAAATAGAATGAGAAGAACAAGTGCTTCAAACATCAGGAAGGAAGAATTGGCAGGCCTCAGTGACAGATTGTACGTAGGGAGAGCTTGCCATGTAAAGGTTAGGGATGCGTGTCTTTATCATGGTTAGGACGATGCAGGAGAAAGCTTTCTTGAAATCTGAGCATGTGTGTGGGACCACGGGAGGCTGAGGGCTGGTGTGTCCATCACAGACCTGACTCCTGCCTGCTCTCATGGGCCCCACAGTTTTATCCATTTGCAAGTAGTAGACACCACACACAATGCTGAACAACCAACACTCTGAAGAGATCCAGGGATCTTCAGATGCACACACGTTGATTCAGGTCATCACTGAGGACATTTTGGATTGCAAGTCCCCAATCTCTGTCACTGCACTGCACGGAAGTTGATTTTCGATTTACCTTTTTTTTTTGTTCTGAATCCTAGATGTTTTGATTTTTGGTTCAGAACATTCATCTTGAGTGGATTCAGAGAGTCAAATCCAATGATGAATTCATGTTTGTTGAGACATTTTGGAAGGAGAAGGAAGATGTTGTCAACTAAGGTTTTGAATAATGTCTTGTTTGGCATTTTAAACTCCAAGTGGGCTGAACCACACATCAATGCATATAGACGTTATGTGGCAGAAAGCTGTGCCATGTACATAAGTAGACTGCACATCTAAAAAATGGAAACTTGGAAGGAAAGGTGATAAAGAAGCTTAAACATGAGGAGCTCTCCATGGATGCCTCTAAATGACCTGCCCCCAGGTTTAGTGGGGTAGGGCTGGGAGAGAGAGGAAATTTAAGTGTTTACTCTGCTTGCTTAGACCTTATTCTAGACACTGTGTATACTTGTGCATATGTGCGTATGCACGTGTGTGTGCAGCAATGCCCCTCATTCTACATATAGGGATACTGAGTTACAGAGGAGTTAAGGACTTTGCCTGGGGCTATTTCTTAGTGTCAGAACCATTCAAACCCAGGTTTTTCTAACCCTAAATCCCGTGCTTTTACTACTCTACTTGATTTACTTCTACCGGCATTTAAGATTATCATGAAGTAACTTTTAAAATAACTAGTTTAATATTTTCTAGAGTTCTTTTTTTTTAGTCAAATGCTACAGAGAATGTGCCAAGCTATCGGGATAGAAACTGGGTGTTGGGCAGTGCCACTCAGTGTGTGGTCCACAGACCAGTGCTGGTCACCAATACATTATCGGTCTGTAGCAAGATAAGTATGGAAATCGAGAGTAGACATTTAGAAACCTCTGGAGCAATTGGACTTTGAGGTGACATCAAGCATGTGTTCAGTAGACTTGTCTTGACGAACAGGGTAGAGACCAGTTTGTCGCACTCCAGTGATGTGTCGGGGATGTGAGCACATGTGAGTTAAGATGGAGTCGGGAAAGCACTGGCCCTTCACGACTGATGGTTTGAGAAACACTGGTGGGGTCGGGGAGGGGAGCACTGATGTTTACAAAGGCCATAAAATCCAACACAGTGAGCTTTATAATGGGGACTTGTACACACAGCCAAGCAAGTGTTCCTGGGAGTGACCAGAAGCCCCAAAAGACTTGACAAAGGAATGCAGATCACACTAAGGGGGCTGAGCTTTCACTGTCACCCAAAGGGTCAGAAGAAGCCTGAACAGAGCCAAGGAGATGATGAGGTTCAGGAGCGAGTGTGAGAGCCAGGATGAAATAAAACTAGAATGATCCATGAACGTGGTAGGGCAAGAGGAACTGCTAGTGTTAGCTTGTTGAGCTTTGGCATCATTCACCTGAGTAGAGACACAGGTATGGAGAGTGAGAGCTTAGGCGGGACTCTGAGCACATCTCCAGGAGCTTCCTTTCATGAGGGAAACTGGCTGAAAAGAGGAAGGAGCTTCCTCAAGAAAACATACTTTGAAAACACACCGACCAACCACAAACTATAATTTGGCCATTTATTGAGCACTTCTTTTGTGCACTGGGCATTGAATGTTTTGCTTTTTCAACATTGGTTTTTCCCTTCATTGTTGGGGTCTGACATTTATTATTTTGTGTGTTTTTATTGGTGACAAATCTATAGCGTTTTCAAGTGGAGACAGCACCTGCAAGCCTTTGAGAGCTAAGTCTGGATAAAACCATTAGGGGTCCAAAGCATGGTGGAAATGGACACAGGATGTTGATAGCATTTCCCCTCAGTGGCCCTGGAATTGTAATTGCTTAAGGAGTATGTAATCATTGTTTTATTCATAGGCACATGATCAATGAATTCTAATTTACATCTCATCTACAAGTGAAACAGTGGGTTTGGGGGAGAGGCTCCAGAGGGCCTGAAGCTTGCCTGGAGCTCCTCTGTTTTGCATGCAGCTGGACCTTGTCCTGAGTAAGGCTGAAGGCCAGAAGGTTCGGAGATGCCACGTAGCAAAGTAAGCCAAGCTTTGTTAGCCACTTGCTCCCATGTATCATTCAGAGAACAGCCCTATGTTAAGAAAATTTGCAGACCTCCATACCCAGAATTACACTGTCAGTTCGTCTCCTCCGTAATGTCACCCACCCCCATCGGAAGGGGTTGCGAGAACTAATTTATAATGAATGCTTCCCGCTGCTTTGTATTTTAGTGTCTTACTTAAACCTCCCATCACCCTTGCAAGGTTAGTGTTTGTGTTCCCATTTCACAGAAAACTGAGGTTTGAAGGATTAAAGTAACCCCTCCAAAAAACAAACTCGTAGGTCCTGATGTTACTTTTTCCAGAGAGCCTGGGAACCCTGGGGGGCTTCCACCGAGCTTCCTGGGTTCTGGCTCCAAATGCTCCAGAATTCTTTCAGGAGAGAGAAAACTTCTCAGGCCCCCAGGGTGTCTGCGTCTCCAACTCAGCCCAGGGATACAGGAGCGTGGTCCTGTTTCCAGCTGCGCCCACCACGGTGGAAGGCCATGGGAGCTTTTGGAGTCTGTTTCCTCGTCTGCCACGGCAATGCTTATTGCCATCTTCTCGTGCTGTGCTAACTTAAGCATTATCAACATGCCCCTCCTCGCCCGGTGCGGATCCATAGTAGGGGCAACATAAATTGTGACTCTCTAACTCCAATGGGGCTGGGTGCCTGGTTTTCCCACCCCTGTTCAAAGGGTCAGTGTTAGTTGAGAAAACGCAATTGCTCTGAGCTGCCTGTTCTTTTCCAGTCTCAGTGGAACTGATTTGGTTTTGCCCAACAGGGAGACAGGTGTCTAAAGCCTGGGTTGAAGCTTGTAATTTGCCAGCTCGGTGACTATGAAACTTTAATCAACTGGTGATTTCATGGCGGCCTCAGCCTCTGCCTCTGCCTCTGCCTTTGATTTTCGGTCCTGGGCGGTGGAATTTAGTGAGTCATATTTGTTGCATTGATAGGAGAGAACCAGGAGCTCAGGTATTTAACCCTGAGATGATTAAGAGGGAAAGAAAGAAAGAAAAAAAAAAAAGAGTCCTATTTGTTGTGGTCCAGAGAGACATCAGACACCCTGGGCAGAAACTGCTCTGGACAGGCTGCACGAGGCGAAACCTTCAGAGTGTCGTACAGCACAGTCTTTGATCCGGAAGCTGTCTGAGTCACAGAGACTCTCTGCCACAGTTCGAAAGCTCAGTGGGGTCTGGGCAGGAAGGAGAAAGTGTGTGTGTGGAGAAAGGTGTTTTTTGACAGGAGGCTGAGAGAGGGTAATTTTCTAGAGATGTGATTTTTCCTTGGTAGTGTCTGGGCAGCAACGAGTGTGGCTGAATCCCAGGATTTCTGCAGAGTGGCAACAGAGAAGTGAAAGCTGGCGCTCCTCAAAAGTAAGCATGCTTTGAGCACCTACTATATACAGAACAATATGGAAGGCGTCCTTGGGGGAGATAAGATTTTTAAAATTATTAACAGTTAAATACATGGGGAGCAGATGTAGCTCAAGTGGTTGAGCACCTGCTTCCCATTTATGAGGTCCCGGGTTCAATCCCTGGTACTTCCTAAAATAAAAATAAAAATAATAAAAAAATAAAAAAATGAAAACCAGAAAAACCACAAACTCCCACCTTTGGCTATCTAGCCTATTAAGAAAGTAGATGAGGGGAGAGTACACAGGCTCAGGTCTAAGACAGGCCTGGTGTGAATGCTGGTACCACCCCGTTCTGGTGATTTGGAGAACCCTCCTCAGCCTTTGTGTGCCTCAGCCTCCATTGCAGGGTTGTGCGATTGTTAATTGGAATATTGCTGGCACTCAGTTTAAGGGTAGCTGGGCTTTTTATTGTTGTTTTCTGGGAAAACCTTGAGATTGTTCATGCTCCCACTTTTTCTCCCTTGTAGCCACCCCTCCCATCATTTTATCAGCTATTACGGCACATTGTCACAAAGACAAGTAAAAGCCAGGCTCTGCCCTCACTGAACTCACAGGCTTCGTTTGAAACAGATTGTAAAACAACCTACCAAATACGGTATGACAGATACACGTAACACTATGTACGAAATACTGTGGGGGAATGAGGACGATGTCACCTGGGAGATGATGGTGATGGTAAAACAGGGTTTTGAAAGATGAATAGGAGATTGTGTAGGAAGAGCTCCACCAATTTAGTCATTTCCTTCTCTTGCTCTTTTTCCTCCTCCTTTTTCTTCTGCTCTCCTTCCCTTCTTTCTCTTTCTCCCTCTTCCTCCTCCTCCCCATTTTCTCCTTTCCCTCCTCGGACTCCTTCATATTCTTAATGTTTTATTGGTAAGAATTATCTGCTAAGAAACTTGCTAAATAGGGAGACAGTGTATTTAATTATGAAAAATTACATCATAATTGTCCTCTCTAAATAGCATATTAATTTTTATCACCATAGTAAGTCTTAACTTTGTTCCTAACTTTGTTCCAGTTCAATCTGGATGCATTTATTTGTAACTTGCTTTCCATCTGCTTTCCCTTAAAAATGAGATTTGAAGGAATCTTCGGCATGTAGCAGTGAACGTCTGGGGTACACGGAGGGGCTTGGGGTGTGTCAGTCTACGTTAACTCTTGCCTGGCCTCTCTGTACTTGCAGATGGGAAGCCAGTGTCCCTGTCTCCGCTGGAGTCCCAGCCCCACAGCCCCAGGTACACAGCCTCCAGCCAGAGGGAGCGCGAGAGCCTGGAGATGCGCATGCGCGAGGTGGAGGAGGAGAACCGCGCCCTCCGCCGGCAGCTCAGCCTGGCCCAGGGCCGGGGCACAGCCCATCGCCGCGGCAACTACTCCAAGACCTACTCCATGGAGGAGGGCACCGGGGACAGCGAGAACCTTCGGGCTGGCATTGTGGCGGGCAACAGCTCTGAGTGTGGGCAGCAGCCAGTCGTGGAGAAGTGTGAGGTAAGGGAGCCCCAGGAGCCCCAAGGGGCACCTATTCCAGGGCCCATCGCCCTGCCGCTTGCAGAAGTCCTTCTGGAAGCACAGCCAAGTTGCCTGCAAAGAGCTGGGACTCCTGCGTCAGGCCTGGGTGTGAATCTGCCTCAGTCACTAGCTTTGCTGTATGGTCTGGCAAGTCATTTAGTCTCCGAGCCTGGGTTTTCCATTTGGGAAATGGGAATATCACAGGGATATTCAGAGGTGTTCGCTGATGGAACTCACCTCTGCTTCTCTGTGGTTCATTTTGACCACGCTCAGGGTTTCTACACCTAGTTGTCGGCCTGGGGCCACCTGTTCCCCAGACGAGGTGAAAGGTGCACCCTGGAGATGTGGCCTGTTGGGCAGTCCCTCGGGCCTCATTCTCACCTCACTTCATGAAGAGCCTCAACAATTCCGGAAACAGAGGCCTGCTGTTGCTCTGAAGCAGCAATTTGAACTTTTACAGCTTAACATCATGCCCCCTTTTTAAGAGTGTGCTTCCTTCCATAGTGATTCTTTGGAAATTTGAGACACTTAGCCACCACCCCACACACACACACACATACACCCGTGCTTAGGTGTGCACTGAATCCTCACTCACACACATGCACGTGCTCATTTCCGCCTTTTCCAGTTTCCATGGAGAAGGAATAGACTGTCCCTATTAAGAGCAAGCACTTTTGAGACACACATCACCCAGGCTTATATCCCAGCTCTGGTGGTTGCTACTGTGAGCACTTGAGCAAGTTACCTAACCTCTCTGAACTTCAGGCATCTCATTGAACTGCAGGAAACAATACCTACATCATGGGGCATTTGTTAGCATCAATGAGATGGTCATATAAAGCCAGGGACACATATCACGTTTTCACTTATGGGTAATTATTATTTTTAGGTAGAGATGGTGTGATGGTTAGGCTAATATGTCAACTTGGCCAGGTAATTGATGGGTATTCCCTGATGTTTTTAATTCCATTTCCTGGCCATATTCCCAGAATGTTAGCCTCCAGACTCCTGAAAATGCTTTGTGAATTGTAGTATGCTTTTCGCATGGATGTTTTCAACCAGCAGCCTGAGTGATCCTTTTAAAATACAAGTCGAATCATGTCACTTCTCAGCTCTGAAAAGCCAAAGCCTTACAAAGGCCTGTGAACCCTCGGGGGTCTGCCCTTGTGTAGCCCTCTGGCTTTGCCTTTTGCTGCCTCCTTTCCTGGCCTCCTGGCCTCTTCCCACCAGCTCCCTTGCACCTCAGGGTTCTTTCCTCTGCCTAGAACACTTCCTGGCTACCTACAAGCTTATTCCTGCTCCGACTCCAGAGTTTTTTTGCTTCAGTGTCAGGTTCTCAGCAATCTTAACCTCACTCATACCCCTTCTCAGTCTTCTCTATCTCCTTAATTTTTCTTCCAAACCTCATCACATCTAACATTCTGTATATTTTACTGCTATATACATTTTCATGTTTGTTTATTTTCTGTCACTCCCTCCCCCGCCACTAGAATGTCAGCTCCACAGAGGAAAGCATTTGGTTTCTTTTGCTCACTGCCGAATCCCCAGCACCTACACCTGAGCCTGACCCATAGTGGGTGCTCAGTTAATACTTGTTGAATGACTGAATGTCTGGCTAGTGTCTGGACTTTTGGGACCAGGCCGGTCATCCAGAAGCCTGTGGGTAGAAGTGTAGACCCGGTGGCCCTGGAAACCTTTATGGATCAGTGTCAGTCTTTAGAAAGGCTAATACTAGATAACACACCTGCCCCGAGATTGGCCTGTACCAATTAAACACCTTCCATTGACCCAACTAAAATTCAGTCTCACCCCTTAATATGTTTTCAGTGTAGTTTGTGTTTCTGATTCCTCAGGTTGCTGTATTCCTTACAAGGCAAGAAAACTAATCCCCAAAGCAGACCAAGAATGCACAGGGTGGAATATGCTGAATGGCTCATTCACTTTTCATGCATTTATTGGGCCCCGACTAGGGAGGAGGCACTTGGAGTTCCCCCTCCCCCACCCCCCATCCCCCCACGGAGGTTTGGCCCTTCCTGTCCTCACACCGGGTCCTCTAACCTTGTGTGTCCACCCACAACTTGCCAAGCCTCTGAAGACTTCACTTGTGTTATAGTCAGTAGGCTTCTGTTTTCCATGAGGTTGAAATAATTTTGCCTTTTGGGTCAGCAGTTCAATATTTAGAGTGAACAGACAGAATTAGATCAGTCATTGCAGATACAGGCCATTGTATATTTTGTCATAACTTATACAATTGTGGGGGACAGAGTGTAAACTATAAACTGTAGTCCACGCTTAGTGGCAGTGCTTCAATATGTGCTCATCAATTGTAACAAATGTACCACACCAATGAAGGATGTTGTTAATGTGGGAAAGTGTGTGTGTGGGGGGGAGTGGGACATATGGAAATCCTTTATATTTTTTTTATGCAGCATTAATGTAATCTAAAGATTCTTTAAAATTTAAAAATAATTAAAATAAATAGATTAGGATGTTAGACTGGGGGGAAAATAAAAGAATAGAGGTTTCCTGGAGGTTTATAAGATGATTTTAGATGGTACATTTGCACCAGATTAAAAAAAAAAAAGTTACATATATGTTTTATTGAGGCAGGGACTTCGTGTTCAACAGCAGGGCTCTGAATTCGACCCCTGAACCTTGCAACCTTGGACAAGTCACTAATTGATCTGTGTCTCAGTTTCTTCACCTTGAATTTTGGAAAAGCCTGGATGTTAAGAGAGCTGTGGATATAGAACCTGCCAGAGGCAGAGCTGGGACTGGCACCCAGCTCTCCTGATTCCCGGGGCTTCGCTGTTTGCATAGTAACAGTCTCGTCCTGCGTTCTCTCTTCTTGCCATTTCCTCCACCCTGGAAGATTTGTAAATTCCAAGGCCTCGGGAGATGTGACGGTAGCTGGAAGGATGAATGCTGTACTTTACTTGTTTTATACAAGTGGAGGGAAGTGGCGCTCTCTGTTTGAGAGGTTTTGGAGATGCATTCTTTGAATCTCTCGAATACCCCTCATACTCTCTTCAAAATAATCCCAGCTAATGTCTGTTGAGATTTTACTGTGGACACTCTTCTAAGTGTTTTCTATAGAGCAGTGGTTCTCAGTGGGCCCTGGGCCCACAGCGTCAGCATCACCTGGATGCAGGTAATTCTCAAGCTCCAGCCCCAGACCTCCTACATGAGAAACGCTGGGAGGGGGGCCCAGCAGTTGGACTCAGGTGCACGTTAGAGTTTGAGGACCACTTATTCGGGGTCCTCTAAACACTTTGAGGATAAGTAGTGTTGTGCCCCCCATTTTGCAGATGAAGTTAAAGCAGGAAGATATTTAGCACCTTCCCTTGTGCTGTTGATTCTTTCAGTAAACATTAATAAGCATTGTCTTGTTAGCTGTGCTTTCTTGCACTTGTTTAATGTCAGTGGAGTAGATATTTTTATTTCCATTGTAAATATGAGGCTAGTGGGACTCAGGGACATAAGTGATTGTTCTAAGTTCATGCAGCTAGTTAGCTCTGAAGCTGGGACTCAAACTCTGCTGCCATCACTTAAAACAAAAAATATTCTGATAACATATACAACACAAATTGCCCATTTTAACCACTTTTATGTATATAATGCAGCAATATTAATTACATTCACAATATTTTGCTACAATCACCACCATCAATTACCATAACTTTTTTTATCACCCAGAACAGAAACTGTGTATCTATTAAACATTAATTTCCTTTCCTCCCCTTGGTAACCTGTAAACTATTGTCTTTCTGGATTTGCTTATTCTAGGTATTTCATGCAGGTGAGATCATAAAATATTGTCCTCTTGTATCTGGCTTATTTCACTCCTCATAATGTATTCAAGGTTCATCATGTATCAGAACTTCATTCCTTTATACGGTCATTCCGTTGTACATATGTGCCACATTTGTTCATCCATTCATTTGTTGGTGGACCCTTGGGTTGCTTCCACTTCTTGGCTATTGTGAATAATGCTGAACCTGTCTTTTCATAGCACGTCAGTTTCCTGTGTATACATTGGTTTTTCCTTCTCACTCTGGTAGTCTCCCTGATGTGAGACTAAATTTTGCCCCAAGGCAGAATGCCCTGAAGGGAGCACTAGGCCACAGCTAATGGTGTTGCTGGGAGAAGCAGGGCTAGGTGGAGTGTTGGTTAATTCTGCTGGGGCCACAGCTTGTCTGTTATCACTTAATTTGAGCCTGAATTTCTTTTGGGATATGGCTTATTTTTTCCTGTGCATCTATCTATAAGAAAATATCCTATGGAAATTTTTCCTGTAAGTGGCAGAGCACAGAGAAGTTTCTTTTGCAGGTCTTCCTGGAGGCTGGCAAGTACGAGTTACAAATCCCAGCTGGCCCTGAGTGTCACAGGTCATGGGTTGCCACTGAAATGTCCTCTTCTCTTGGGAGCTCCCCCTGCATCCCCCCCGTCTTGGTGGTGCTGGTGCTCTGGACCAAAGGCTACCAAGTGCGTCCTGCAGGAGCCCGTCCCCTCTCTGAGGGGGTTGTTTGGTTAGCTGATTTTCTTCCTCTTCACTTGACACCAGGGGACAGACTCTCAATTTACCTTTATATCTTCCAAGCCTGGCTCAGCGTCTGCAATAGCGCAGAGTCCCAAAACATTTGTGTCACGAATCCTTCCTGCAGATCCTAAAAATAAAGGTGACCCACTTGTCCCCCAGTGGCTCCGAGAATGAACCTGGCTCAGAGCGATGCCTTGCCTTACTGTTTTGTTTTCCCAGCTGCAAAAACAAATACCATGCAAAATGGTTTGGCTTAAACAATGGGCATGTATTGGCTCATGGTTGAGGCTAGGAGAAGTCCAAAATTAAGGTGTCATCAAGGTGATGCTTTCTCCCAAAAGATGCAATGTGATGGGGCTGGCTGCCGGTGCACCTTTGTCCTTGGCTTTTCTGACTCATGGCAGCGCACAGGGCCTCCTCTCCCCGCTGCAGCCTTGCCCCTTCTGGCTGCCCCCTCTGGCTTTCTCTCTTTCTGTAGCCTTCCCTATAGGGCTTTCAGCAGAAGGATTAAGACCCATCCTGAGTCAGTTGGTCCACATCTTAACTGAAGTAACTTCATAAAAAGGTTCTACTTACAATGGGTTCACACCTACAGGAATGGATTACGTTTAAGAGCATGTTATTCTGGGGGTACATGGCTCTAAGATACCATTCTTCCCTATATTTTCAGGTGCACTTTGCAGAGATTCAAAGTGTGGTGTTAAGTACCATGTTCAGGAATAAAGGAAATGAACAGAAAGCTGAACAGACTTCCCAGACCCCTAGCTCTGTGGACCATAACTATGAGAACTATGTAAAGCTCCTTAAAATTTATAAAGAAAATGTATAAATCCCCAAGGTTGCTCCATTGGTTCCTGCCTGCCTTCCTTGTTTCCCTGTAGGGATTACCATTATCTCTAGGAATGCCTAAAGTCTTCTGTGCTTTCCTTCCACCACAAGGACAGAGGGGATGCTGAGGAAGGGCCACTGGTATGGGCCAGAGTCCTGGCAGAAAACAGATGATACACTCAGAAGGGAGGGTCAAAGGCAGGGGCACGGCTGAGGAAAACAACCAGGTGCATCCTGGAAGATGTCAGCACCTGGGCCTGACGGAATGAGAGACGAGAGGGGATATGGAAGCCACCCGGAACTGGAACTGTAGGAGGGGGCCTGACAGAGTGGGAGAGCCTCACCTCTCTTTGCTCTTGCCCTCCTGGCTCCTGCTGGGGCCTCCCATTGACCAAACTCAACCAGAAACCCAAGGGAAAAGGAACTCCATTAATTTGGTCTATAAAAGTCAGCAGATGGGGCACAAAGTAAGTAGGAGATGGGTAGAGAATGAATCTGGGCGGGCAAATGAGAATATCATCCAGCTTTATGTCCAGGTGTGTTCTAGTCTGCTAGGCTGCCAAAAGCAATATACCAGAAAAGGGTTGACTTTTACAAGGGGAATTTATTAACTTACAAAAACCTACAGTTTTGAGGCTTGGAAAATGCCCAAATCAAGGCATCATCAGGCGATGCTTTTTTTCCCGAAGACTGGCTGCCGGCGATCCTGGACTCCTCTCTCACATGGCAAGGCACATGGTGGCATCTGCTGGTCTCCCCCTTCTCTTCCGGGTTTCCTTGCTCTCAGCTTCCTGCTTCCCTGGCTTTCTCTCTCCATACTCATCCTGTTTAAAAAGGACCCCAGTAAGAGGAGTAAGACCCACCTTAACTGATGTAACCTAATCAAAAGGTCCTGCTTGCGATAAGTTTACACATACAGGAGTGGATGGGGTTTAAAAACATACTTTTCTGGGCTACATAACAGCTGCAAACCATCACAAGATATTGTCACATAAAGAGTATTTTATCTGTAATTGGAAGGTTTAGGTCAGAGGGAGAGTGTCACGGAATCTGATATTCAGACTCTGCCTTTCGATGTAGGGGTGTCCAAGTGTGTGTGGCCTTTAGTGGGCTGCACTGAGAAACCTGAAAACCTGTCTTCATAGTCTCACAAACCAAAGTTAACACAATAAAGAACAGTTTTTCACCCTGCGCTTTTAAGCAACTTCCATCCTTTCCCCCTACAATCGCCTCTCCTCCCTCCTTCCTGCCCCACTCTTGTGGTTCACTGCTGTACCCACAAGATTCGGGACCATCCAGACTGCTCCAGGAACGTAGTCACTACGCTCTGATTGTCTGGGCTTGCGATAGGGCTCCAGATGATGCATTTATTCATGGTGGCAGGTGTACTGGATGAAACTAAAGAGATTCGAAAATTATGTAAAACGTTTGAGAATCTATGCGCTTGTGCTTACATTTAATAGGGCCCGTTGAAAAAGTCTCTGAACCCTGAAGCCAAGACAAAGTTTGATATCTCTGAGGCTGCATGTTTAAATATTTGTGATTCCAAAGAGCCTGATTCAGCGTGTTTTCACCCATCCTGGTCCCATTCCTGGTTATGGCTACCATTTGCAGGCATTTTCCTATTCATTTCCTTCGTGATTTAAATGTGACAGTTGCATCCACATTACAATCTTTCATTCTGAGTCTTTTGGGGATATTATCCAAAGATAAGCGATGGTGTCTTCATTTTACAGGTGGGGAAATAAAGATATGCATACATTAGACTGAGAAAAAGACATCATTAGAGCCCAGGAGACAGGAATAGTGAGCCTCTCCCCCCACCCACCCCCACACACAACCTTCTCCTTTCTCCGCCCTTTTTCCTTCCTAACCACAGGGTTTCTCAATAGCAGTACTCTTGACATTGGAGCAGGGTAATATCCTTGTTGTGGGGGGCTACTCATGCATTGTAAGATGTTTAGCCATATCCTTTACCTCCTCCACTAGATGCCTGTAGCACCCATCCCCAGCATGACAATGAAAAATGTCACTAAGTGTTGCCAGATGTAACCCTGGAAGGCAAAATTGCCCCCTGTTGAGAACCACTGCCTTGCAACATAGTATTTAAGAGCCTGGGTCTTAGCAATTGTGCCTTAATAGGGCTGGGGTTGGACTAGGGCAGAGTATACTTTTAAAATCTCTTGTGTGTTTCTGATGTTCAGCCAGGCTTAAGACTCTCCATTCCAGAGTCTGCATCCCATCTCCCTAAACCTCAGTTTTGTAATCTATAATACTGAACCAATAGTACTATGCCTGTTTCATAGAACTGTGAGACATAATCTGATGATCTGCATTAAATATTGAGTGTAGTGCCTGGGATGTGGTATTTGCTCAATAAATATTAACTATTATCATCTTCATTATTCCTCTTTTTCATCTCCCTCATCTTCCTTCTTGAACCCCAGGTCAAAGAGCAGAGAAGGTGCATGGAGGGTTGGATTTTGCCTAGCAAGTGTGGGAGGACAAGACGTGTAAGGGAGCTGAGAGCTAGTGAGCTGATGGCTCCGCTGAGCAGCTGTGCAGTCTAGGCACGCTGGACCATGAGAGGTAGGGCCTGATAGATGAGGCCAAATGGGATTCTGCTTACAGGCATCCTAGAGGATGAAGAAGAGCTGCAAGATTCTGAAAGCCCTGCAGATATGAGTGAGTCTGAGATTTCAGAATTTCTTAGAGATTAAGGATGTGGTTGAAGCCGAGGTCCAGCTTTTGGCACTGGCATTGGGTGGCTAAGATGGAGTGGGAGTGAAGATCATTGGCATTGGAGGTCTTGGATTGGAGGCACGGCTGTTGGTCTTTTCCTTGAAAGCCTGTAGCAAAGCGACCAGCATACCAGAACTGCATTTTGAGGTGACTGGTCAAGACAACAGGGAATCCAGAAGCCACGCCATGGGAGGAATTGCTGGGAGCAGTTCTGAAGAAGAGGCTTCTCTCAAGCCCACTCCCGCTATTTGGGTACAAGCAGAACATACTTGTTCTGCAGTATTCCCAGGACAGAACAAGGTTGGAGTGGGATTTAGGAGGTGGTGGGTTTCCATTCAAGGATGGCTGTGCTTCAGCAGAAGGCACACAACGGAGAGGCGTGAACTTGCCATTCTTGAAGCTACATTGCCAGAAGCTCGATGGCTTGTGTAAGGGATTACCCTACGGGCAATACTTTCCAATTTTTGTCAAGTCATGGCACACATGAGAATTGTTTTTGTGGAGCACAAGGAAGTAAATAGAAAAGGTTGCTGGCAGCGGAGTGTAGCCAAGCCTGAGGGTTCCAGCTGCTCTAGCCCTACCTGGGTAGCCTTGAAATTTGAGATGAGTATTTTTGTCACTTGTAATTATTCCCGGCCTACCAAGGCACCAAAGCATACCATTTGGGAAGCTCCATTTGTGAGGGTATTTTTGCCATGATTGGAATGTAGTGTGCCAAGCGTTGTATTCTGCTTTTGGAATTTGTTAGTTCATTAATGGCATGGCCCTTCTGTTGCAGAGAGTGAGTTGATAATGTAGTTTTCCCAGGGTCAACCTAGGTTAAAGGACGGAGCCAGGGTTCGTGTTAGGAGCCCATACTCTTGACCACGTGGATTAGATGACTCTGAGGTTCCCTTCGATGTGGACAGTCTGCAATTATTTGAATAGGGGACCCTTAGGTGCCCTGCCGTCA
>JAQZBX010014841.1:0-38191 GCA_029593785.1 Cabassous unicinctus
CAATTTTTTATTTGGGCATTTTGACTTTTTATAGTTGAGTTGTAGTATTTCTTTGTATATGATGGATATTAAACCTTTATCAGATATGTGATTGCCAAATATTGTCTCCCATTCAGTTGGCTGCTTTTTAACCCATTTGACAAAGATTTTTGAAGAACAAAGGTGTTTAATTTAGAGGACATCCTTTTATTTATTTTTGTTTTATTACTCTTATGTTGGGTAAAATATTTCAGAAACTACTGCTTAACAAAATATCTTGAAAATGTTTTCCTACATTTTCTTCTGTATTTTTTAAAATAATATACATTTATAAAAGATACTTAGATTATATAAATGTTACATAAAAAATATGGGAGAATCCCATATGCCCCACTCCCTACACCTCTCACATTTTTCCACATTGACAACATCCTTCATTAGTGTGGTACATTTGTTAAAATTGATGAACACATTTTAGAGCATTGCCACTAAGCATGGATTATAGTTTACATTATGGTTTACACTCTTTCCTGCACAATTTTGTAAGTTATGACAAGATAAACAATGGCCTGTATCTTTCATTTCAATTTCATTCATGACAATTCCTAATTCCCCAAATGCCCCCATATTACACTTATTTTTCCCTCTCTATCCCATGAGAACCTCTAGTGCCCCCACATCAATAACAGTTCTTCCATTGGTAGAACAACAATAAGTCTATAGTAGTAAGTCTACTCTAGTCCATCATTCATTCCCCAAACCTGAGGATTATGGGATGGTGATACCCACTCTGCTTCCAATTGAGAGGGGATGAAAATCACATGGGACAAATGGATTGGACAATCTTGGATGCAGCTTCAGATGCTCTCTGTTCCTTGTGATTGTCATTTTCTTTAATAATATCCTTGTTAGTTGTCCTGGGTGAGCCCAAAGAACTGTAGAGTACGTGCTGTAACTCTGTTGAGATTCAGGGCAGAACTGGCATAGGGAAAGCTCAAAGATTTAAGTCTTTTGGAGATACACCTATCCACTCTAGTACTAATTATAGGTTCAAATAGAAGGGGCAGAAGAGCCATGTGCTGTGATACCACAACTGAGTCCAAGTCTGTCACACTGGGGAGCATAAATTCTAAAGTATTGCTCACCAGCAGAGCAGTGATCTCTTGAGCTATCTGCCCTGCTTATAGTGTCTGGGTATCTCTAGAGCCCTCAGGAGCCCTGCTATTTGAGGCAATATTTACATAGGTGGTCAATGAGATCCTGCTGAGACAGACATAAGCATAACCTCTGGAATGAACTCCTGACTCACTTTGAAGTCCCTTAGACATATAAACTCATTTGTCTATACCCTTTCCCCCTTTTGGTGGAGTTCTTTTCCCAGTTGCATTGTAGTTGGTGCTTGGTAGTAATCCCTCGTTGCCAGGGAGGATCACACCCAGGAGTCATGTCCCATGCTCATGGGAAGGTAATGTATTTATATGCTGAGTTCAGCTTACAGAGAGGCCACATTTAAGCAAAAAGGAGGCTTTCAGGTCATAACTCTTAGACACCCTATAATATTAGGCTACATTTCAATTTCACAAGTAAAGTTTCATAAGTACACAGTCCCTAGATGCCTGCCTTAGGGGTACCCTTTCCCACATGTCTCCTCATCCAAAACCTTAAACCAGTAACACTCCCTTGCCATATTTTCCAAAAGAACATTCCCAACATTATAGATTCAACCACATACATGCAAATCTTCATAGACCACCTGCTTCTTCCCCCAACCCCCATCCTGTTCCATGGACAGTCTAATCTCCTTCCCCACCCTAGCCACTTCACAGACAAGCACTACCCAACCCAATACCATCCCTGCACCACTGTTATGCCCATACACTGCACAACTACCTCTTTCCACCTCATCGTAGATTTTGCCCATATGGGCATCGATTCATAATCTTCTTCTCCCTTTCTGTCTCCTGTAAACCTATCTTCCTGATGCTCTCTCTGCATCATTCAAGCTTAATTCATATCAGGGTGTTCATGTAATATTTGTCCCTTCAGTTTACCAGTGTTTGTCTCATTCGTGTTGGGGCATCCTGGTTAGGTTCATATACATTTATGATTGTTATTTCTTCCTGGTTAATTGCCCTATTTATTAATATATAATGTCCTTCCTTTTCTCTAATATGTTTTGCTTTTAAATTATATTTCATCTGATGTAAGTATAGCTATTCCAGGTTTTATTTTTTTCATTACTGCAGACGTGGAATGCCTTTTTTCCAACATTTCACTTTCAATCTATTGGTATCTTTGGGTCTAAAGTGTTTCTCTTGTAGACAGTATATTGATGGCTCACATTTTCTTAACCATTCCACCAGTTTGTGTCTTTTGGTTGAGGAGTTTAATCCATTAACTTTCAATATTATTATAGTAAAGGCGGTACTACTTTCACCCATTTGAGCTTTGGGTTTTTTCTGTCATATTTTACTTTCAAAACTCTTTTAAAACTTTTAGTTACTTTTACTGATATAATCTTCATTTCTAGACTCTCTTCCAAGTTTTTCTCTTCTCTGTTTTCTTTTCAGACTGTAGCACTCCCTTCAGTGTTTCCTGCAAAGCCTGTCTCTTTGTTATAATCTCTCTCAGTTTCTGTTTATCTGTGACTATTATAAACTTCCCCTTATTCTTGAAAGAACACCTTTCCAGATATAGGATTCTTGGCTGGTTTCTCTTGCAGTGTCTTAAATATATCATACTATTGCCTTCTTTCTTCCATAGTTTCTGATGAGAAATTAACACTTAATTTTATTGGTATCCTTTATATGTTATGTATTGCTTTTCTCTTGATGCTCTCAGAATTCTTTCTTTGTGTTTGGCATTTGAAATTCTGATTAGTAGGTATCTAAGAGTTAGATCTTTTGGATGGGAGTACATTGTGCTCCTTGGACATGGATATCTATGTTCTTTAATAGTATTGGGAAGTTTTCTATCATTATTTATTCAAATATTCCTTCTTCCCTTTTCCCCTTCTCTTAGCCTTCTGTGACTACCTTGTCATGTATGTTTGCATGTCTCTTGCCATCATTTTCCCCCTGGGGCCTTGTTCAATTTTTTCCATTATTTTCTTCCTCTGTTCTTTTGTACATTCACTTTTGGACACCATGTCTTTAAGGTCACTGATCCTTCCCTCTACCTCCTCAAATATGCTTTCAGATTCTTCTTTGTGCTTACCCACTCTGTTTTTCACATCCTTAAATTCTTTAGGCATCTCAATGAATTTATTAAGGAGATTAGCTTGAACATTGCTGATTAGTTGTCTCAATTTCTTTATATGATCTCAAGGTTTATCTCGTTCCTTTAACTGGGCCATATTTTCCTGTTTCTTGGTATGGATTGTGAGTTTTTGTTGGTGTCTGGCATCTGGCTTACTAGATGTATTTATTCCGGGTGCAGTTTCTCTCTTTAGTTTAGGGTGTTCTTGCCCTTTCTCCCTTACTGGTTGTGTAGTAGGAGACAAGGATGTACTTTGTGCCATAAGATGGAGCCTGAATCTTACTGCATTGTTGCAGAGACTGATGACACTCTCCCACCTTTCTCCTCTGCCAGGGGTAAAGACAGACCTGCAGCTCTGTGTAATAATATAATTTGTGTTGGCCAAGACTGACTGTAGTTGCCCAGTGAGACTGATGAATCTCCACATCCCTTCCTCCTCTTCCTGCAGCAGTGATAGAGCTGCCAGTGTGAACAGCAATCTTTGCCTTGTAAGTCCAAAACTACCACATTTGCCCACATAGACTGATGTAGCATTGGCCCCACCCTTCTTGCCATGTGGAGATGGACCCGCTGGATTGCTCAACAATCTAATCCATTGGGCCAAATTCACCTACAGTTGCCCTGAGAAATTGAAGAAGTACTGTCCCTTCTGCATTTTAGGGGATGGCAATGGAACCACTGATGCCCAACAGTTCAGTCTGTAGGCTGAAAGTGCCTACCATTGCACAGAAAGGATGAGGAAACACACTGTCCAACTCCTATCTTATTGCATAGTGGGGTTGACTCCACAGACACTCAACTGTTCAGTCCCTCTAGGACAAAAGTACGTGCCATTACCCAGAGAGACTGAAGAAAAAATAGAATCCACTTATCCCTTTAGGGGTTGGGGCATGCATCCATAGACACCCAACAGTCCACTGTGTGCAGGCTGAAAGTACCTGCTGTTGCCAAGATGGGTTGAGGAAACACTAGCCCCCTCCTATCCTATTGGACAGTGAGGGTGTATCCAATGGCACCCAACAGTTCAGTATGTGCAAGACAAAAGTGCCTGTTGTTTCCTGGAAATGCTGTGGAAACACAGTTCTCTTCCTATCTTTCTTGGGGGTGGGGATGGAACTACAGGTTTCCAAGTATTCAGTCTGTGCAGCCTGAAAGAGCCTGCATTTTCCAGAGAGGCTGAAGAAACACAAGCCTCCTCCTATTCTATGGGGTTGCAGGGTGAAGATGGAATCAAAGGAACTCAACACACTAGTTTGTGTGGGCTGCATGAGCCTGCAGTTGCCCAGAGAGGCCTAGGAAACAACTCCTCTCCTTCCTATTGGGGTCAATGAATGGATCCCCAGCTGTACAACTATTCAATCTGTGCCAGCTGAATGCACCTGCAGTTACCTGCTGTTACAACCCATCTCCTGAAGGGGACAAGTTGGTGAAGCCTTGAGACCAAAGAACACACCTGACATTTAGTAAGAATGTGACACAGTAAGAATATCTAAAGAATTTCTGGTTTGTAAAACTACCTTTCATAGTCAGTTAGTTTCTTTTTTTATTACAGAAACTGCTACTTTGTAGTCATTTAGTGCTTGAGCAGTATAATTGGCTAAAGCCCTTATGTGTTTTTCAGTGACAATTGTAGCACAACTTGGCACAATATATACCCAATGGGTAGAACCACCAAGGGGCATGCTTTATTCTATATCTAGCCTTGATAGTAAAATTTTACAACTCAGTGGGCAACCACCCCACATCATGGATTCCCTCTTGTCTTTCCATGCATACAGGGGCTATGAGATCTAGGGTGACAGACTCAGCTGTGAACCATCCTAAACCATTATATACAGCATATCCTAATAAAGGCCTGGGCTTATTCACCTGTTCCCAGGATTGTTGGTGTGCTTTATTCTGACCAGCCACCTTTCCTGTTTTACAAACTTCTTTTAATAAACCATAAGTTACTTTTTGTTATCAATATCAATTCAGGTTTCTATTTAATAATGGCTTTCTGGAGTTAGCCATTTAAATACTTTAGCTTAGAAGAAGCATTTGCAAATTTTCTATAACCAACCATAACTACATAAACTAGTTACTTCATCTCAAGATGAATTTCACCTTTGGACAACACATTCCCTTACTTAATGCTACATTCTACAATACCTTCTAGAACTTTCCATATTCATTTAAACCTTGTCTTAGTTATATATTCCCACCATGATTTTATGAAATTCAGCCATCTTCTCTTAGGAGAAAACACATTCCCTTAAAAAAACAAAATTTTAGTCATCAACTATGAATTCACTTCCACAATCCTTTTACTCCTTTCTATATTGATGTAAGTCTCATAGTTTTCATTCTGCTCTGTGAAGAAGAAAAAAAAACACTCTTTCCAATTTAGGCAAAAGCATTTTTTAAAAGAGGGCTGTAGTAATTTCATGAGCCAAAACTTAGAATTTTCATCTTAAAGATTTAATACATATAATGCTAATTTATTTTATTAGTATCCTATAAACTTAAGATTACACCCAAGCTAAATAAAACTGAATCCACTATAGTTTATACAAGAGATGTTCTTTTTTCCTTCCTAAAAAGTAGGCGGAAACCTTTTTTTCTTAATAAAATTCTAAAATTGTAAATAACCTTAAAAGCATACTGACTGACAAGTTCTGGAATATAATTATTGAATTTCTTTAATCATAATTTAGACAAATCTTTATGGCTTTCAAGAACTTTTTCTTTACTTGCTTATATTTGGACATTGACTTATTATTGTTATCTCAAAAGCTGTTAAAATTTAATCAGGAATTATAAGACAAACAATACAAAATAAGGTTTATTCTGTAATATCCCTTCTGTTCCTATTTTAATTTCCAGACCCAATAGACAGAATTCTAGGCTAAACTCACATCTCCACTACTTTTCCACACCCAACCCTTCCCCTTATTCTAAACCAGTTTTATTGGAATTCAATCAAGTTTAGGAGAAGGCTCTGCAGGTAAGGTAGGCTATAAATAGATTATGGAAGAATGCAGGATAAATTTTCAGTTTCTTTCCTTTAAATAGTTTCTTTATTCAGATTGTATGCGATTTTTTATTCTGTTTAGCTTTTCTAATTTGGTTTCAGGAGTATTCATTTACCTATATAAGCACCCATTTAATTTTTTGCAATGTGAATAGTGTTCTTTGAAGAATTTTCATTTGATAATTTAACATTGCCATCTGGAGGTATGAAAATATACACTGAAGAAACAGACAAACACAAAAAGAATTAAGACACACCAACTGAAACAAAACTCACTAATCAGTCTCATAATTCTTACTCCTTTGGAATGGCTGTGTCCAAGCTCTCCATCCTTTCACATGTCTGATTTTTACTGCTTTTAAGATGTCCTCTGGAATTAGTGTTGCCTGAAACATGCATGCAAGCTCATTCTTGGAAACACGTTTATTAGTACCTACCAATCAGTTAGGAGTACTTGAGCGTATAAATGCAGTTAAACACTAATTTAATAGTTTAGACAGACAGACATTTAACACATATATTCTGGATTACTTTTCAAGATTACACGCTGACTTGTTAAGAGAGAAAGCTATTGATTAAAAACTGAAAGTTCATTTTAACACCTTGATAAAAACACTGATTAAAATAAAATGTAACTAAAATTTAAAACATTGTCAAAATGACATCCCATTTTAACACTTTCACAGTTTACACAAGTATTATGAGCTTTCAGTTTTGTAATATATTATTAATTGCAGGCTTACAAAAGCTGTTTGCATTTTTTGGGAATATATATATATACTTTTGAGAGTTATCAGGTTCAAAGTTACTAAACTTTAACAGCACCAATTTTATTAATGTGGCTATCCAGATCTAATTAAAATGAACATGGAAATAAAACAGAGAGCATTAATGTTGCTAAGTTTTTCTGCTTCTCCAGTAGTTAGACTAATGCTATTAACTCCACTAGCCTACAAGTGCACCAACCAGGTGGCAAGGGGTTTGCAGAGTTGCTGCTAGAATGTTTCCTTTATCTTAGTTAATTGCTACTCCCATCAACATTTTGAGGGTGTCCCCATAATCATGTGGAGTTCCTCAACAGTCAAGGAAGTAGGGACCCATATTCACATGGCACTCCCCACTCATACTGAAGGGCAGCCAACCTCTTCACATGAATGTTAAAAGTCAACCTGGAATTTCCCGCACAGATTCTCTTTTCCCTGAGCTCATGCCTGTTACTGCCAGTTGTCCTTCCTTGTCCTGGATCATGACTTGCCAATTGTTACAACCCAACTCCTGAACGACACAAGTTGGTGAAGCCATGAGACCAAAGAACACAACCTGTATTTAGTCAGGCACAAAGTTTATTGGGATTTGCAGAAAAGAGAGAATTTTTGATGATGGTCTGTCAAAGAATGAATCAAGTTAGCACTCTGTGAAGAGATGAGACAATGAGGAATGATATAAAAGGGGTTTTAGAAGGACATTCCATAGGGTATGAGATCAGAGTTCCTACTAGAGTCACATGAAGTATACACATGGAGTTTGGTGATGTTTTCACTATGCTCAGTAGGAAGAACATTTACCAA
The DNA here is from genome assembly GCA_029593785.1 of Cabassous unicinctus. Taxonomy (NCBI): domain Eukaryota; kingdom Metazoa; phylum Chordata; class Mammalia; order Cingulata; family Chlamyphoridae; genus Cabassous; species Cabassous unicinctus. The sequence goes on from JAQZBX010014841.1 coordinate 7,819, forward strand.
GGACATTGAATGCTTTGGGAAGATCATAGTTCATGATAACATCTATGCATTCTCTTCCCTTTGGGGCAGGTTGCTAACCTTTAACTTATGCCTAAGTCATGCAGGCAGATATGTTCTGAAGACTTAGGGAGGCCCTGGGTCCCCACACTTGGAGAGGCTGGTGCAGGTCCCACTAGATTCCTCCCTGCTGAAGCATAGGTTAGGGCTGCAGTAATATTTGGGTGGAAAGAAGCTGGTTCCCAACATCATTGTGATTTTCAGTCTGCCCCACTTCCCTTCATGCCAGGATCAGGGGCTACCAGCCTCTTTCCGACTTGGACAAGTTCAAACTTTAGCTGTTCTTAGGATTATACTTTAGCTAGCTAAATTTACTAACCAGTGGTTGAAGTCTTCCTCGCCTGCTTTTGGGAATGGAGCTTCCAATGCCAGCCACAAAACACCTCCTAAGGTGGCATGTGCAGCCAGAGTAGGATGAGCACCAGGCTCCACAGGGTTGCCTACAGTTTCCTGGAGAGGCTGGTGCAGATCCCCCAGCTCCCTCCCTGCTGGTGGTGTAACTGGGGCTTCTGTTAGAGCTGCAATCTGATATGGGTGGAAAGAAGCTAATCCCTACCTTCACCATGATTTTCAGTTAGCTCTACATCCCCTCATGCTAAAGGCTGAGAGTCATTTTTGAAGGAGAGTTTTGCTGGATAAAGATTCCTAACTGAAAATTTTTCTCTTTCAGAACCTTAAACATAACATATGACTGTCTTCTCACCTCCATGTTCTCTGATGAGAGATTGGCACTTAGTCTTAGTTAGCTTCCCTTTTATGTGATGCATTGCCTTTCTCTTGCTGCTTTCAGTATTCCTTTTATCTCTGACATTTGACATCGTGAATAGTAGGTGTCTCTTAGTAGGCTTATTCTTAATTATTTTGCATGTGGTGTCTTGCCTTTCTTGGATATTGGTATGGATGTCTTTCATAAGGGTTGGGAAGGTTTCAGTCATTATTTCCTCAAATAATCTACCTTCTCCTTTTTTATTCTCTTCTCCTGCTGTGATACCTATAACATGGAAATTGTTACATTCAATTTCCTGAGACCCTGTTCCATTAGTTCCATTATTTTGTCTTTCTATTCTTCTGTCTTTTTATGTTCAAATGCTTGGTCTTCCAATTCACTAATTCTGTCCCGAGCCAATACAAATCTGCTGCTATATGCCTCTAGGTATTTTTAATGTCTTCCATTGCGTCTTTCATTTCCATATGTTCTGTTACTTTTCTTTGAAAGCTTTCAAAATATTCTTTATGTTCAATCCAGTGTCTTCTTAATATCCTTTCATTTTTTAGCCATATTTTCCTTGAACTACTTGAATTGATTTAAGAGATCTGTGTGAACATCACTAATTTGTTTTCTTAAATACAGTGTCTCATCAGGATTTCTGAGTAGATCCTTTGTAAAGGGCATATATTCTTGGTTCTTAGTATGGCAAGTAATTTTTTGTTGATTTCTAGGCATCTGGTTTTATTGGTGAATTTAATCTGAATGTCAATTTCTCTCTCTTCCCTAGTGATTTTGTTTCATAGCTCTACTTTGAATTTTGGTTCAGTTTATTCTAAATTTTTAAATTTCCCAGCATATGATATCAAGCCAGGGAAGGACCCACTAATGGGACCAGAAGAGATCCAAGGAGACCTGGGGATATGAGCAACTCCAAAATGATTTTTTCTTCTTGCAGTTTCTGGCTTGCCAGCAGAAAGTACTCTTTGGCCAATCTTCCAAGGACATGTCTCTTTCAAGCTCAATTTGCTGGTGATTCCGGTCTGGCCAGAGCTGAGATAAAACATGGGTTCTGCTGGCCAAACTCACTGAGGAGAAATCACATCCACCCTCCACCACATCCTCTCTCTTTCCAAGGAGGAAGACATCCATTCTTCTCTCAGTTGGCCACAGTGTGCCATGTGTTTTACCAAGGCAGTTTTCCTTGAGAGTGGGGAATGAAGGGTGCCATTTCCAGCCCCAGGGATGTATAACTCACAGGTGTTAGGTTTAAGAAACTACAGATTACCACAAGATATAGATTTTTAGGGTTGTAGCTTTTATATTTATGCCCTTGTTACATTTTGAGTAAATTTTTGTATAAGGTGTAAGATAGGGATACAAGTTCTTTCTTTTGAATATGGATTTCCTGTTCTCCTTGCACTATTTGCTGACTAGACTGTTCAGGCCCAGCTGGGAGGGTTTGACAGCCTTTTTAAAATTATCACTTGACCATAGATGTGAAGGCTTATGTTTGAGTTCTTTATTAGTTCCATTGGTCGAGCAATTTTTATGCCAGTACCATGCTGTTTCTAGCACTGTAGCTTAGCAATATGTTTTAAGGGAGGAAGTAAGAATCCTCAACTTCATTTTTGCTCTTTCAAATATTTGTGGCTATTAGGGGCCCATTAACATTCCAAATTAATTTCATAATTAGCTTTTACATTTCTGCAAAAATTATTTTGATTTTACTGGGTTTGCACTGAATCTATAAATCAGTTTGGCTAGAAGAGACATATAAACACTATTTAATCTTCCAAATCATGAATACTGTATGTCCTTCTATTTATTTAGGTCTTCTTTTTTTATTTATTTTTTGGCAATTTTTTTTAGATTTCTGAATACAGGTATTTTATACCTTTGGTTAAGTTTTTTACTCAATATTTGATACTTTTAGTTGTTATTATAAATGGTATTTTTAGGACTTCCTCCCCAGTTTTTTCATCAGTAGTGGATAGAAATGCTACAGATTTTTGAACCTTAATCTTGTCTGTCACTTTGCAGAACTTGTCTATTAGTTCTAGTGGCTTTGTTGTGGAATTTTCAGGATTTTCTAGGTATAGGACCATATTATCAGAAAATAGCCAAAATTTTACTTCTTTCTTTCATATTTGGGTTCCCTTTATGTCTTTATGTTGCCTAATTGCTTTAGCTAGAACTTCAAGCACAATATTCATTAAAATTGGTGACAGTGGGCATCCTTGCTCATTCCTGATCACAGTAGGAAAACTTTCAATCGTTCACCACTAAGTCCCAAATAATGTGTGGGTTTTTCATATGTGCACTTTACCATATTGAGAAAGCACCCTTCTAGTCCTACTTTTGGGAGTGTTTTTTTTTTTTTTTTTTTTTTTAATCAAGAAAGGATGCTATAGTTTGTCAAATGTCTTCTGCATCAATGAAGAGGATCATGTGATTTTCCTACTTCAATTTATTAATGTGGTTTATTACAATGATTTATTTTCTTGTGTTGAAACACCCTTGCTTACTGGGGATAAAACCCACTTGATCCTAGTGTATAATTCTTTTCATGTGCTTTTCTATTCTGTTTGCAAGTATGTGGTTGAGGATTCATTAGAGTAAGTGGTATATAAGTTTCTCTTTTTTTGTAGTATCTTTATCTGATTTTGGTAGTAGGGTGATGGGTTCAAATAATTAGCGTGATAATATTATTTCTTGTTAAATATTTTGGAAGAACTTGAGCAAAATTGGTGTAAGATCATCTTTGAATGATTAGTAGAATTCACCTGTGAAGCCATGTGGTTCTGAACTTTTTATTTTTAAGAGATTTTTGATGACTGTGTCAGTCTCTTAACTAGAGATTGGTTTCATGAGATCTTCTATTTCTTCTATGGTTAATGTGGGTTGTTTGTGCTTTTCTAGGAATATGTCAATTTTGACTACATTTTCTAGTTTGATGACATGTAGTGGTTCATAGCATCCTCTTATGATCTAATTTATTTCTGCAGGGTCAGTGGTAATGTCTTTCCAATCATTTCTGATTTTTATTTGCATCTTCTCTCTTTTCTTTGTCAGTCTAGCTAAGTGTTTATCAATTTTGTTGATTTTATCAAAGAATCAATTTTTGTTTTTCTTGATACTTTCAACTAATTTTTGTGCTCAATTTTATGTTCTATTAAACTTCATGAACATGGTATCATTACAGAGTGCTTATTTCTGAGATGCTTTGAAATACATGTATTAAATTAAAATAAAAGAAGAACCAAATAAAAGAAGGATATACCATGTTCATGGATTGGAAGACTAAACCTCATTAAGATGGTTACAGATTCAAAACAATCCCACTAAAAATTACAACAGCATTTTTCACAGTAATGGAGAAGGCAATTATCAAAATATTTGGAAGGTTAGGGGGCCCTGAATAGCCAAAAACATCTTGATTAAAAAGATGAAGTTGGACAATTCATGCTCTCTGACTTTAAAGTATGTTACAAAGTTGCAGTGACCAAACCCATGCAGTATTGACACAAGGATAAGCATATTGACCAATGGAACAGAATAGAGTCCAGAAATAGGCCCACATATCTGTGACAAACCGATATTTGACAAGGCGGACAACTCAGTTCACTGGGGACAGAATAGTCCCTTTAACAAATGGTGCTGGGAGAACTGGATATCCATATACTAAAGAATAAAAGAGGATCCCTATCTTATACCCTATACAAAAATTAACTCAAAGTGGATCAAAGACCTAAATAAAGAGTCAAGACCATAAAGCTCACAGTAGATAATGTAGGGAAACATCTATATAACCTTGTGGTAAGCAATGGTTTCATGAACTTTTTACCCAAACTACAAGCAACAAAAGAAAATAAAGATAAATGGGACCTCCTCAAAATTAAAAACTTTTGTAATTAAAAGGAGTTTTTCATGAAAATGTAAAAGCAGCTTTCTAAATGGGAGAATATATTTGGAAACCACACATCTGATAAGGGTCTAATGCCCAGAATATGCAACTCAAAAATAAAAAGCAAAAACCCATTTAGAAAATGGGCAAGTGACTTGAACAGACAATTTTCCAAAGAGGAAATAGAGATGGATATAAAACACATGAAAAGATGCTCAACATCACAAGCCATTAGGGAAATGCAAATCAAAACCACACTGAGATATAAATTTACATTTACTTGACTGGCTATTATTAAAAAACCAAAAAGAAAACTACAATTGTTGGAGAAGATGTGGAGAAATAGCAACACAATTGGTGGCTGGTGGGAATGAGAATGGTGCAGCCACTATGGAAGACAGTTTGGTGGTTGCTCAGGAATCTAAGCATAGAATTGCCATATGATCTGGCAATCCCATTACTAGGTGCATACCCAGTAGAATTGAAATCAGGGACACAAACAGATATATGAACATCAATTTTCATAGCAGCATTATTCACAATTCAAAATGTGGTATATACATACAAGGGAATATTATTCAGCTCTAAGAAAGAATAATATTTTGACACATGTGACAACATGGATAAACCTCAAGAAATTTATGTTGAGTGAAATTAGCAAATACAGAAGGACAAATATTGCATGATGTAATTGATATGAAAAAATTGTGAGCAGACTCATGGAGGTAGAATCTAATGATAGGTTGCTAGAAGACAGGGGGGCTTAGATATTGGTGAGCTGATGCTGAATCTGCATAATTTATTATTTGGCTGATTTTAATGGATAGGGAATGGATGGAGGTGATTTTAATGGATAGGGAATGGATGGTGGCACAGCAATTTGCATGTAATTAATGATAATGAAGTGTGAGCATGAACATGGTTGAAAAGGAAGGATTGGGTCCATCCACGAAGATAGAAGCAAAGCAAGAGAATAGTGAGGTGATATATGGGGGGAAATGTACATAAAACATACTTCTATATAATATGAATGTGTTCTTGTTGTCATAGGTATGTTTTCTCAATAGATAGAGGCCCACAAATCAGCTAACAAAATATTGCACTTCCATTTTGAGGAAGCCCTGTTATTTTCTCAAACAAAATAGCAAAAATCTCTGGAATATATGTCATCCCTAAGTAAAGAAAATGGGTCTATAGGCCAAGTCCTTAATCCTAATGTTTGTATGTATGAATCTTATTCCTGAAAAAAGATGAAACAGCTTAATTATAATTAATGCCTAATAGTTAACTCCTGAAAACTTCCTTGATACTCAAATTGCAGTCTATCAAAGACAAACTCTGAAAATAAACTCACTACATCCCCCCTGATGTGGGACATGACTGGTAGATATAAGCCTCCATAGGATTACTAAGCATTAAACAGGAATGCATTTGGAAAAAGACCTTGACCAAAAGGGGGAGATATTAAATAAAAAAGAATTTTTTATGGTAAGAGACTTCAAAATATGTTAGGAGGTCATCTGGAGATTATGCTTATTCAGGTCTCAGACAGACTTCACTAACTGCCACAACAAAGAAAGCCTCAAATAAAGGCACTACTGAAGGCTCTAGGGACATCTGGATAACAGAAGAAATGTGCACAGCCTCAGGAAATAAAAACCCTTCTGCTGAGACTATCTGGGTATATATGATAAGATATCTCCCCAATATAGTTACACTCAGTTATAAATCTCCTAACCATGATTCTTCTACTCTTTTTATTTGAAACTATAATTTTCAATGTATTTTTTAAGTACATTTCTTAAAGACTTTAATCTTTGAACTGTTTGAATGCCAGTAAACACTGAATCCACAGAGAGTACTCGACAACTCCTACTCTCCAGTTCTTTGCGCTTCCCCAAGACAATGAACAAGACAATGATTATGGATAGGTCCCATCCTTAAAAAATGGGGAACGTTTGCAGCAGTGGACATAATTCCTTTCTTCTCTCCTGTGGTATCTGAGTCACCTCTCAGCTAGGCGCTGTTGAAATAGATGTCCTCCTGTGTCCTCAGAATTGGGGAATGAACAATTGTGGGATTGTGTGGTCAAGGACCAAAGTAAATTAGTTGTTATTTGGGTTGTTATATTTTGTTGATGGAGGAACATGTAATACTGATATAAAGATAGTGGATTCCAGGTGTTCAGAAGGGGTGGGCATATTTGGGATGGTGAGATACTTCTGGTTAATACTTCAATGACAGGCACATATTAAGCATTTCCTAAGCCCTATGGACCTATACAGCACAAAGTGTAAACCCCAATGTAAACTACAGTATTTGGTTATTAGCAAGGCTTAAGTATTGGTTCATCAATACTAACAAACATACCACACTAATCTAAGATGTCAGTAATAGGGAAAACTATGTGTGTGGGTGTGTAAGAGGTTATATGGGAATTTCCTATATTTCTGAGGTAATTTTTCTGTAAAAGCAAATCTAAAATTTATCTAAAAATAAAGTTTAAAGATAATTTCCCTAATATTTAAATATACTATTTTATTGCCCCTATTCTACTATGTTCCATCAAAACAATTAAAGCAAATTAATGATTTGCATCTCTGATTGCCTAAGTATGCAGAGTCCTTCCTATTTTCTCATCTATGATACCTAGAAGGCATGTGGCTCAGTTTTAAGACAACTCTGAGTAAACTGGAACACCCTATCTCAATTTAAATATAAAGCTCATACTCTTGCTTGAGATTTAGGGTAATTGCTTCTAAAATACTGTGTAGGTGATGAAAAACTTTCCTTTTTACCTCTGCAACTGAACTGGTCACTCAATTAAAAAACACTGTGATTTATTATACATTTGAATAGTTATGCCATCTCATCAATCTCTTTGAATTCTATAGGGGATACCTATGGAGAAAACACAGTAACTCTTTCTTCTGCAACAGAAAAGCAACAAGATAAGATTTTTTCCCCCATAGTATTCAAGTGAATGTTTCTGGAACAACAAACTATGCAATAAAAATGACTACATGAAAGCACTTTGACTCATATAAAAAAGTGACCCCTCAGTGGAAAAATAACATGGTATAGGATTGAAAAATCAATGTAATATTTATGTTCAATTACATAATCTTAGATCTGGTATGTACAAGCTATGTAACTTTAGGTTAAGAACTTAAATCCTCTTAAATCCAGTTTCTTCTTGGTGGAAATAAAACTTCTATAACTCCTTAACTATCTAATAAATATTATGCAATAAAATAAAATGAAAGAATAACCTTTGACAAATTAAGAATAATTAATAAAATTACTGTGCTTCTCATTTGAAAAAAAAAAACAATATAGAAAATTAACAAAACCAAAAGTGGTCATTTCTCCCCAAAGACTGTGATGTTCTGGGTCTGGCTAGCAGTCATTCTTTGTCCTTGGCTTTTCTGTCAAAGGCAATGTACATTGTGATGTCATTCTCCTTTCTACACTGAATCCATTGATTCCACCTTCTGTATTTTCTCCCCTCATCTTAATTTCATTCGGCTTGTAAAGAACTGGAGAAGTATATTACAACTCAAATTAATTCAGTTCATTGCATCTTAAATAAATATACCATCATCCCTGCCCTATTTAAATTGGAATGGCTTAAGTTTCATAACATGGTTTTTTTGTAGTACATAATTCAGTCCCCAAAAGGGTTTTATTCTTTTGGTTCTTGTTCCTATTTAATCCATTTTTAGTGAATGTTTATATATTGTAAAAGATTGGGGTCACATTTATTATTTTGCATATAGCTGTCTAGTTTTCCCAAAATCATATTATGAAGAGAAAATTCTTTAATCATTGAGTGGATGTGGCACCACTTTCAAAGATAAATTTGCCATAGACATGAAGGTATATTTCTGAACTCATAATTAAATTCCATTGGTATTTATGTATGCTTTGTACCAGTGTAATATGTTTTGATTACTATAGCATTGTAATAAATTTTAAAAGTGGCAAGTCTTAGGGCTCCAACATCCTTCTTTAGTTTCAAGATAATTGTGGAAGTTCGATAATATTTATGAATACCAAAAAGAGATATATATTATGTTTATGAACTGGTCTGTTCTGCTGGGCATGATACCCTTTGATTGTATTAGATTCATCAGTGATGCTTTGATTAAATTATGTTAAGATTAAGGCTTTGACTCAACCATGTCATTACGGTGATTCAGTTTGAGACCCCGCCTGCTTTGTGGGCTTTATAAATGGACACTCAATCAAGGAGAACACAGAAGAAACACACAGGAGAAGAACACAAAGATGTAGAGAGAAGCCCACAGACACAGAAGAGGAAAGAACTTGTCAGCTTTGACCCTGCAGCCACAGGAAGGGAGATGAGCTATTTGCCTGATGGTTTATAGATGACTTTGTGAAGAGAACAGAGCAGCTGAGCTCTGTTAGCCCTCCAGCTTACAGATGAGATCAGAAGAACCTGAGACCATGGAGCCTTAAGAGGAAAGAGGAAGGCTGAACCCTAGCAGACATTACCCACAATCTTGCTTCAACACATGGCAACAGACTTTGATGAGGAGGTAACTCTTATGGTACCTTGAGTTGGACCCTTTAGGGCCTTGTAAATAAGTTTTTACCCCAAAATAAATACTCTTTTTAAAAGCCAACAAATTTCTGGTACTTTGCATGAACTTACCTTTGACTGACTAATAAAATGACTGTAGCTATTTAGACCTTCACTATTCCACAAAAATGTATTGATTAGCTTTTCCATTTTTGTTAAGATGTCCCTTTGAAATTTGATTATTTCATTTAATATGTAAATCATGTTGGGTAGAACTGACACCTTAATAATATTTAGTCTTCACATCCATGAACATAGTATATACTTCCATTTATATAGGCCTTACTTGAGTACTTTGAAAGGTTTTCTTGTTTTCTCTGTGTAAGTCCTTTACAGCCTTTGCTAAATTTAATCATAGTAATTTGATGTTTTACATTTGCTCTAGTATTCATGATTTTATTTTTAATTTCTTCTTAAAATTAATTTCTAATATACAGAAACATCTGTGATATTTTTAATTGATATAGTACCCTCCATTTTGTTACCTTGATTATTAGCTCTTACCTTTCTTTTAAGTTTTTGAAAATTTTCTATATATAGGATTATGTCATCTGCAAACAATGCAAGTTTTACTTCTTTCCTTCCAATTTGGATGTCTTTTACTTCATTTTCTTCCTTAATTACTCTGGCTATAACTGACACTACAAAGATGAATTATATTGGTGATAGTGGACACACTTGCCTTGTCCCTGAATATGATGTTAACTATAGGGTTTTCATATATGACCTTTATCATTTAGAGTTAATTTCCTACTATTCCTCATTCTATGATAGCTTTACAAGGTGCTGGGTTTTGCCAAATAACTTTTCTGCATCAATTAGATGGTCATGTTTTTATTTTTTTTAACTTCATTTTATTAATATATGATGTACTAGGTTAATTGAATATCCTATGTTGAACCATGACTTACTGGGATAAATCTCAGTTGGTCATGGTATATAAATTTTTTAACATGATGTTGGATTATGTTTGCTAGAGACTGTTTTTGCATGAATATTCATAAGTGATATTGGTCCATAATTCTTTTGTGGTATATTTGTCTAGATTTACTATTAGAGTGAGGCTTAGTTTATATAATGAGCAAGAAAGTATTATCCCAATTCAATTTTTGAGAGTAAAGATGAGCGAGATAGGTGTTTGTCAAAGTTTAATGAAATTCATTTGTGAACCCATCAGTTGCTGCTATTTTGCTTGTTTAGAGGTTTTGATTATTGATTTGATCTCTATTTTTTAAAGTCTATTGAAATCCTTTATTCCTTCCTGAGAGTGTGTGAGTAGTTTGTCCATTTCATTTGGGTTATCTATTTTCTTGGGGCACAATTCTTCCTTTTTCCTTCTTATATACTCCATCTTATTAGAATGGAGTGTATGATAAAGTAGCTCCTTTCATTTCCAATTTTAATTATTTCTCTGCTGAATTTTTTGTCTTTGTCACACTAGCTAAAGTTTTATTGATATTATCCATATTTAGAAAGAAACAACTTTTGATTTAATTAATCTTCCCTATGTGTTTTTCTTCTCTATTTCATTTATCTCAGTATAATATTTGTAATTTCTTTCCATCTGCTTTTGTTGGAGTTATTATACTATTCTATTTTAGTACCTCAAGTTGTGAAGTTAGGTTTTATATTTAAAATTTTCTCCTTTTTAAAAAAAAATTATTCAGAGGTATGCATCCTCCTCCTAATTACTGATTTAGATTCATATTACTAGATCATGGAACCATCTCTTTGTCCTTTGAAATGTGCTAATATTTGCTGATTTCTTATCTGAAACCATGGAGGCAAGAAGGCAGTGGTATGAGAGTTAAGTTGCTAAAAGAAAAAAAAAGTCAGCCAAGAATTCTGTATCCAGCAAAGGAGGCATTCAAAAATTAGGAAGAGTTCAAAATATTCACAGACAAAGAGAAATTAAGAGTTGTCAGCAAGAAACCTGTTCTTCAAGAAATAGTAAAGGGATTTCTGAAGGTTGAAAGAAAAAAAACAGGAGAGAGAGGATTAGAGGAGAGTGTTGAAAGGAAGATTATTAGTACAAATTTCTAAAGATAAAAAGAGAAATAAAAACAGCATATATATATATAAAGCTAAAGAAAGTGTGGTTAATGTAAGTAATGCCTTGGCAGTAATAACATTGAATGTTAATGGGTTAAACTCTCCAATCAATAGACACAGATTGGCAGAATGGATAAGGAAATATGACCCATCTCTATGCTTTCTACAAGAAACTCACTGGAGATCCAGGGACACAATGAAGTTGCAAATGAATAATTGCAAAATTATTTCAAATACAAGCAATACCCAAAAGATGGCAGGATTAGCTATAATATTGGAACAAATAGACTTTAAATGCAAAGATATTGTAAAATACAAAGAAGGACACCATATATTAATAAATCGGGTAATCCATCAAGAAGAAAGAATAATCAGAATCATGTATGTACCCAACGCCAGTTCCCCAAAATAAATGAGGTAAACTTTGGAAAAAAACAAGATATTTCTTAATTGACTTTGTGATTTCTTCTTTGATTCATTGTTTTTTAAAAATGTACTCTTTAATTTCCACATAGTGAATTTTCCAGGAATTTTTCTATTATTGATTTTAGCATCATTTCAGTGTTGTCAGAGAAGATTCATTTTATGATTTCAAAATTGTTAAATTTATTAAGTCTTGTATTGTGATCTAGTGTATGGTCTATTTTGAAGAATGACCCAGGTGCACTAAAGAATAATGATTATTTTGATTGAAATGTTCTACATATATCTTTTAGCTTTAGGTTAGTATCACTTAAGTCTTACATTTCCTTATCAATCTTCTATATAAATGTTCTATCCATTACTAAATGTTACATATTGAAATGTATTACCAGATCATGGAACCATCTATTTCTCATTTTAAATGTACTAATATTTGCTTCATTATTGTGGGTATCTTTTGTTTCAGTCCATATATATTTATAACTGTTATGTCTTCTTGTTGACATGACCACTTCATCAGTATGTTGTCTACTGTTTATCCTGTTTAATAGTTTGGTCTTGAAGGCTATTTAATCTGATTTTAGTATAGCTACCACAGTCCTTTTTTGGTTATAATAGGCATGGAATTTTTTCCCATCCTTTCACTTTCAACCAACTTGTGCCATTGTATTTGAGTTGATTCTGTTGTTTTAAACATATAGTTCTAACCATTGTGCTAATCTTTGTCTTTTGATGGAGAGGTTATTCCATTTCTATTTAAAGTTTTTATTAATAAAAAAGAACTTTCTTCCACCATTTTAACTATTTGCACTTTCTAACTTTTATACTTTTTTGTTAGTTTTTACTTTATTCTCTCAATTCTTCATTAATGTATACTTTCATATTTTTCAAATATTTTGCATTGCACTATTTTGTGTCCCTTCTCATTTTCATTCATTTAATTTTTCAGATACTTTCTTCATGATTACTATTGGTTTAAATAAAAGATCCTACAGCTATATAAACCTTTGATTTGATACCAACATAACTTCAACAAAATATACATTGTCCCTGCACCCCAGCTTTCTCTCACTTCATTATTGTACTTATTACAAATTATATCTTTCTACATTAATATCCTAAACTGTGGAATTTTCATTACTTTTTAAGCATGTGATTTTCAGAATCTGAACAAATAAGAAGTGGAATGATATTTTAAAAACACAATAAAATATAATACTGGAGCTTATAATTATGCTTAACTTTACCAGAAGTCTTTATTCCATTCTGCTTCTTCAATCCACTGTCTGTGTCCTTTTTTTCCATCTGAAGGACTCCCTGTATTATTATTGAAGGACAAATCTAGTAGTGTTGATCTAACAGTTTCCGTTCATCTGGGAATGTGTTAATTATGCCCTCATTTATAAGACACCTTGCCAGTTATAAAATTATTGGTTGAAATTGTATTCTTTCAGCACTTACAGAATGCCACCATGATTTTGGTTGAGAAACCAGCACTTAATTTTACAGTAACTGCTTTTTATATAAAATGTTGCTTTTCTCTTCCTACTTTCAGAACTCACTCCTTATGTTTGCATACTATAGTTCTATTATATTATTTCTGGAATGGTTCTGCTCAAGTTTACCTTGGTTTTTCTTAGTATTCATGAATACTTGTGCATGGCTTTCATTAGATTAGATAAGTTTTCTGCCATTATTTCTTTTAATATTTCTCTTGTCCCATTTTCTCTTTTTTTCTCCTCAAAATCATAGTAAGATATTAAGAATATATTGATATTCCCCACCTGACACTAAGGTTCTGTTCACTTTTTCTCAAAAAATTTTTTTCTTTCTCCAGTACAGCCTGAATCATTTCAGTGTTGCTGTCTTTGTTTTCACTGATTCTTCCTTCTCTATATGCAAACTATGGTTTTCTTCTCTTAAGATTTTTGAAGTTTTTTCTTCTTCCTTTATATGGACCATAATTTCTTGCATATTTATTCCATAAGCTTTTATTTTATTTTTTCTTTATTTCTAAAGAAGTTTAGATTACAGAGAAGTTATATAAAAATATAGGAGATTCCCATATACTTCACCCCCTTCCCCTCTACCATTTTCTTTATTAATAACATCTTTCATTAGTGTGGTACATTTGTTAAAATTGATGAATAAATATTGAAGCACTGTTACTAAACATAGTCTATAGTTTACATTATGGTTTATACTTTGCACCATACCATTTTATAGGTTTTAACAAAACATATACTGGCTTGTGTCCATCATTACAAGATCATACAGAACAATTCTAATGTCCCAAAACTGCCCAAATTCCACCTATTCTTCCCTCCCTGTCCACTCAGAATCACTGGTGACCACTATATTTATATCAGTGTTAGAATTTCTTTCATTACTAGAATAATAATAAGTCTACTTCAGTCCATGGTTGCATTTCCCCCTTATGTTTGTTCATTCCTCTATCCTGAGGATTTTGAGTCAGAGATGTTCATTTTGTTTCAGATTGAGGGAGGCTAAGATATCACATAAGCTTTTGTTTAACAATGTGCAATTTACTATTTTAATTTTTTTAGCTGTGGTATTAAGTCATGAGTTGTATGTTTCTAAAGTTTGTATCCAGATATTTATCTGACAACTATTTCTTTGAATGTCAGGACCTAACAAAAAATTCAATGCAAAAAACATGTTTCATTGTTTTTGAAAATTGGCTCAGTATTGTCTGGTATTCTCCTTCAGAATCTAGCTTTCTTATTAAGATCAACCTAAGGCAATAGTGTGGGGCCTCTAGTTTTCTAAGAAATTTCCCTTTTCATTAGAATTAGAGTGCCTCCCCTATCACTATTGAATAGAAATTAACCCCTTCAAAGTGCTCTTTTGTAGTCCTAAAGCCAGGAGTCCTTCATCCCAAGCTACATTGAATTGATTGTCTCTTACACTGCTTAACTTTCTTCATCTGGTTTCTGCCTGTATGGCAAGTTCCAGGAAGAAGAAAACAGCAATGGGTGTCCTGTGTCAGGCCTTCAGGAACCAATACACATGCACCCCTATAGTATATAAAGGTTGCTCTGCTCCCTCTAAAACTGAGACAGGGACCTACAATAAGAGCTCTGGTTGGCTCCACAATGTGCCACAATGTGCCAGGGAAAGGTTATGGTAGATGCCAGCTGGTGCTACCAGTTTTAAGTTGTATTTTCTTGATTCGGGACTCTCTCTGTTACTGCAATATTTTAATAATTTCTGCAGTTTGGTGAAGGTAGTTTGGCCTTTTTGTGTATTTTTTTGAATATTCTCTGCATGAACAGAACCTAAACTGTCTTTTGCTGTCAGTTTGGTTGCCTAGAATCCATTATAATAATAAAAAGAAAACATGAAATTTTATTTCCTAGAGAACATACTAGCAAAATAAGGAAATGAAGTAGGGTTAAAATATCCACCACAGGGATCAAATTTTCATATTAATATGATATCATCCAAAACGAAGTTAAAACTGAAGAACCTGATTTTCAAAAATATATATTAAATGATAAGTGTGCATAAATAATGATTTTAAATGTCATTGGACTAAGCACTCTAATTAAATGCCCCATAACCAACTCTATTAAAAATTAAGACTATTCATATGATATCTATATTTAATAGATGAGGTAGGAATATAGTGAAGCTGGTAGCTCCAGGAATCAGACCATCCAGCAAAACAACAATTAAACAGGTATGAAATGTTAGAAACACCTAGTTTGAAATGCTGGAGGCAAGAAGAAAATTTTAAAGTATCCAGGGAAGTGCAGGAGGAAGACGCTGATAAATTACAATAAAAAGCAGTAGATTGCCCAGTTAATGTGGTGGCTACTGGTGCCTATTCCTCTCTGTCATGATAGACCATAATGCATTCCAGCCACTGGCTACCTCACTGGTGATAGAAAAGGATGAAAAATTCCTTTTCCTGAAGACAACATGTGGCCATGATGGATTAATGTTCTCAGCATTTAATTAGTGAATATGGATCTACTGGGGCCTGTTTTTGAAGGGCAGCCATTATTCAACATGCTTCTGATAAAGGCAGTGGCAGCCATTGTTTCAGCCTGTCCAGCCAAGGAGGGCAGCTGATATTTTTTCAAACTGGCCTAGAGATGGGCAGAAATAATGGAGACTTAAAGACTCTGAGCCTCCTGGGCTTTTGGGGTAGTTAGTTGAAGGGCTGTATTACCTGAACAGTTCAGGGAAGCTCACTTTTGAGGAGTCAGCATAGACGCTCTTGGCACCCTTATTGATCCCATCTACAGGAACTTTTGAAGGTGGCCTTAAGTCCATTCATGGATCCTGGGCCCTGTTTTGGTTGGATGAGATTTGACATTTTTCCATTTGACACTATGATAGAATTAACCTTTGTTCATTTTACAAATATTTTTTAAAAAGAAAGAAAAAATTGTATTTAGCCACTACAAACTTTAATGCAATATGTTTTATTATTTTAGTTTATTGGCTTTTATAATAATAAGAGCAACATTTTAGACAAATGTAAAAATCAGTGCTGAGATGAGGAAAGATTTTATAATTCCATTATGGCCAAAAACATTTTTCCTTTTTATACAACCGTGTGAAAATAATTCCTGTGAATCTATCATTAATTAACAATAATAAAATCAATTTTCAAGTAGATTCATGGAAGAAATACTGTTTTCACCTCAGAATTTCCAGACTAAATACACCAAAGTGAGAGGGTACATTTGTGTTTCTATACAGAGTTGTGTTTCTATATAGTGATAGTGAATACTCAGAAATAGATATCTGAGTTTGATTAAAAGGGGAAAATGTTAGATTGTATACCAGGTAAGAGAATAAATTTTTTAAAAATTATCTGTGGAACTACACTACACTCTGAAATATAAGAAAATACATGAACTTTAGTTAATAATACAATGTTGAAAACATGCCATTATCAGTTCTAATGGATGTTTCACAACAATACAAATTTTTTGTAGTGGGTGTTATATCAGAATCCTGTATTTTATATACGATTGTTCTGTAAACCCACAACATTTCCAACAAAGAAAAACTTTTAAAAATATGAATAGTAAAGGATGTAAAATGGTATCCCTATAAATAAAAGCAAATAAAGAAACCTGTGTAAAATAGTACTATTAGAAAATAAGACCTGTGTATTACAGAGATATGAAGTATAGCATAGAATAACAATAGAGACAATTTTTCTGAAAACTATAGGATTCCTAAGCAGATCTTCAAAATGTAAAAAAAAATGGAAATCATTAAAGGGGAATAGAATATTATTAATAAATGACATTGACTAATTTTCAGAGATAAATGTCTAATTTTGGTGAAATACAGGACTAATAAGTCATGTTTCCTTTCTGTTTCTTACTCTTGATATTCTGCCAATTTTTAAAAAACATTAGAGCTGTTTTATTAGAATATCAACAATACAACAAAATAAAAATGACTAGTCATAAAAAGTTTTGTAAATTATTATTTTCAAATATTATTTATATTATTTGAAAGTACACTTAATATCTATTTAAAAATATTGCAATGCTGGGAAGGAAGATCTCCTTATGGTTATTTTCCAAGGAGTAAGTAGATCTTATTTTGGTGGCATCTACATAGAACATCATAAACCCCAAGTTGATCAATTTTGAAATGAATTGATGCTGGCTTTTAATCACCAAATAAGCTTTTCTCAGTAACAGAATTTTTGATGAATTGAAGAATTGTACATACAAAGCTTTATCCAATATATAAAATATAATTTTATGATTTTTTGACCTATATAAAAAATTTACTTTGGAAATTCTCCAGTATAAACAGTATTTCATCCATGAATCTACATGAAAATTGATTTTGTTATTGTTAATTAATGAAAGATTCACAAGAATTCATTTTACATGGTTGTATACAGGGGACATAAGCTTTTGGCCATTAATATAATTAAAAAATCTTTAACATCTCAGCACTGATTTTTCCATTTGTCTAACATGTTATTCCTATTAAATAAAAGCCAATTTCACTTGGAAATTTTTCCCAGAGAAGATCAAATGTTGCTTTATGAGCAATCATAAATAAAAGAGATCCCCTGGTATTATCAGGATGAAAAACAAAGGATACACTGATCAGCTTGTGTTCACAGTAGTTCCTGGGCATACTTGGGAAAATAATTTCTGGCTGAACTATCTATTTGAGCATGACTGGAAAAAAAATTTTATGTTGATTTATTTTACCTCTCTCTCTATATATATCTATATCTATATATCTATATATAGATATATATATACATGCATAGAAATTAAACATTAGTTATCTCAAAGGAAAAAAATCATATCACAGGAATTTCAGTCTCCTTAAATTGTTTACATATTTTACTTGTGAGAAAAACTTGAGGCTGACAAATTTCTACTCAGACAATTCTGGAAGAAATTTTTCACAAATTTTGACTCCTAGTAAATATTTATCTCAAATTTATGGCATTTTAGTTTATTTCAAAAATTGAAATATTATTAAAGTATTATGAAAAGACATTTGCATAATGTAGACATAACTTAAGTAATGACAGATTTTGTAGAAATGCAAATATGGAATTGATGGACTCAAGCCATCAAGCAATGAATATAAATTGAAAATAAATTTTTGGAAGAATTTTGATTATATAATCTGTTAAAAAAACTTATCTTCTGAAAATTAATAGTAATGTGTTTCTATTTTTTTAATGCATCTAAGGTTTTAGTTTCTGATATGTCATTTGTACTAAATAATATTGAATATAAAACAACAGTAAAGGAAGAATTAAAATTCTCTACCATTGTTTATTACCTAAGTAGATTTTTTTTCTGAAATTAAATGTACGTAGGAATATAGTGTTATGAGCATGAGCTCAGGACTCAACCAACCTTGGTAGAATCACAGTACCAAAAATACTTAATTGCTGAGATTCTGGATAAGTTACTTAAGTTTACATGCCCTTTTTCTCATCTAAAAATGTGTTAATAGTGATAACTACTACACAATATTTTATATTAATAAATGTAAGGAAGTTTTATAAGTGTCAAATCATTCTAATCATGTAATATATATGAATTTACATTCAGAAATATCCACTGTTGATTTATACCAAATTTATATTGGGCAAGCAAATTAAATATTTTTCAGTCATATTTTGACAATTACCTTTTATTAAGAATTTATAAAATCACTAAGCTAATTTTATTTTAAATACCAAGCATTCATATTTTTTAAAAAACTTTTTTGTCCTCATTCATACTAAGTTTTACATTTGATTTCTCAATAGTTTACAATAGTTGATCACTATGGGAAGTAAGAATTACACAAATGTTCCTGATTTCATCCTTCTGGGATTGACAGAATCTAAAGATACTTCACCATTCCTGTTTATATTGTTTCTTCTGATATACCTGAATACTGTGCTTGGGAATGCAGGCATGATATTGATAATTCACCTGAATCTTCAGCTTCACACCCTCATGTATTTTTTCCTCAGTCACCTGTCATTCCTTGACCTCAGTTACTCAATGGTCATCACACCTAAAACCTTAGAGAACTTACTGACTTCCATTAAATATATTTCATTCATGGGCTGCTTTACCCAGATGTGTTTTTTAAATCTCCTTTGTTGTCACTGAAATTTACTTTCTCTCTTCCATGGCCTATGACCTCTATGTAGTCATCTGCAATCCTCTTCACTACCTAGTTGCTATGTCCAGGCAACTCTGTTATGCCGTTATCACTGTGTCCTACGTGATGGGCTTTACTCAATCATTAGCTGTTGTTTTTTACATTAACAATTTGCATTTCTGCAAATCCAATGTAATCCATCACTTTTTCTGTGACACAACCCCAATTTTAGCCCTGTCCTGCACTGACACTAGTGATGCTGAAATCCTGGTAATGAGTCTCACTGGTTTAAACCTAGTGGGGTCTCTTACCACAATCACTGTTTCCTATGTGTCCATTCTGTCTACTATCCTGAAAATTAATTCCACTTCAGGAAAGCACAAAGTTTTCTCTACTTGTGCCTCCCACCTGGGATGGCACTACCAGTTTTATTTATTTAAAACCTAAGAAGTCCTACTCCTTGGGAAGGGATCAAGTGGCCTCTCTGTTTTATACTATAGTGGACCCCATGCTGAATCCACTCATTTATAGTCTTAGGAACAAAGAGGTGAAAAATGCTCTCCTTAGAATCATGCAGAATAGAGAGGGCTTCAGGCAATTTTAATGACAGGGATGCTGAAATTTAAGTGTCTTGTTTCTTTCTTTTCTATTTGGGTATTTGTTTTTAAAATAAATTAGCATCACTTAATTAGTTTTAATTTCTGTTGAGTTTTCCTCTATTTAACCACACATAATATGGAATATTTCCAAAATATGTAGATCTCCACATAGTAATTGGAAGCCATGAAATATGTGTTAAACCTTTAATTTAAACATGTGTTTTAAGGACAACTCAGTTCAACAAGAAAAGTGTGGT
The DNA here is from genome assembly GCA_029593785.1 of Cabassous unicinctus. NCBI lineage: Eukaryota > Metazoa > Chordata > Mammalia > Cingulata > Chlamyphoridae > Cabassous > Cabassous unicinctus. The sequence goes on from JAQZBX010014841.1 coordinate 28,058, forward strand.
GTTACCTTGCAAGTTGTATTATAACAACACCCATGTATATTCCAATTTCATAGATTTTTATTATGAAAAGCACTTTCCTTCGTCATTTTTCTGCAGAAAAAAAATATAGCATGGCATTAAAAAGTGCTGCTTTGGCCTGAAAATCAAGAGTTTAGATTCTAGATCTACCAGCTTTTTAGCTATATATCCCTTCACATGTTACTGAAAATATAAATATGGTCTCCTCAACTGAACAAGAAAAAAATTCTAAATCCTACAGGTACCTTAAAAATCAAATCAGGTTACTTTGTATAGAAAAATGTATATTATTGTGACAGAGTTAAGTTATTTAAAAAGTGTATGTTCACATTGAAGAAAACTTGATGTACATTTTAAATTATCACAGAAATAGAAAATCTAAATTTTTGAATTTTGTTCCTGTCTTCTAGACAAATCTTATGTCTATGTATGTATATATTACATGTATATATAATTTTTAAAATCATTTTAAGATTCTGCTTTACACCTTTTCTTTTCCAATCATCATTATAAATTTGAGAGCTCCTTTGTTATTTCAATTTGAGAGATGAATTTTTTTTGGTACATGAACAAAATCAAGAATCTCATCTTACAACGCTTTAAACCCCGAAGTTTTTTATATTCATGAAGTTAAATACATATTCAGTAATACCTGTTTTGCTTCTACCTACTAACCATTTGAAAACCGTACCTTTCTCTCACACATCAACTAGATTCAATAATTTTTATATCTTTGTTTAATTTTAGTATGATTAAAATTCATTTCATTTTTCCTGGTTTCTATATGTTTATGTTCCTTAAAAAGTTATAATTTTTAAATTAAAATATTGGTTAATTTTTTTAGGAACTTTAATAGAGAAAAGTTGCAAAGCTAAGAAGTAAATATCAATCCAAATTTTGAGATGTCTCATTTTATTCAGGTAACTTACTAATATTTCCTTTTAAAAATGCCTCCACATAATCTGGGTTTGCAATTTTAATTTTCTCTTCTATTCAGTGTATATTTAAGGAGGTATGTTTTCTTCATTTTCCTATGTTTGATTATTTTTTATTTAAAATTAAGTAATAGTTATTAGAGATATTTTCCCTTGAGGTGATTTTGTTATTTTAATTTATTTTAAGGTTTTCTTCATAGAATTACAATTGCTTAATTTCTTTAATAATTTTGAAATATTAATATAAGGTTCAAAACTTTTTTTTATTAAATATGAAAATATTGATAATCTCACTGTTTCATTACTCTTTATTAAGTTATTCAAGCAATTAAAATGTACATTATTTTACTTTACATTCTGCATTCACATAAAATTTTAAGTTGTCACATATAATATCCATATAAATTGCTTAAATAAGATTTATTTTTCTCTGATCTATATGTTATCTAGAATTTAAAAGTACTGTAATGCCCCCTTTTTTGTTTGCAATTAGCTATAATTTGTTAAGGATTTATTTTTTAATAACATACATTTTAAGCTAATCTCTCATCTTATACATGTATTTTGTCTTCATTTATGAATACTTTACATTTTCTGTTGTTTATTATGAACTGTGCTTGCCTTACTTTCATTTATGTACTTTTCTATGATTTAGAAAATGTATAGTGTTGTTTTTTCTTATCAATTATGGTCAACAGATTCTGTAATTTTTCAGAGATTGCTTTTGTTTTAATTAAATTGAGTCTACCCTGTCCTCGTATAATATATTCTAGAAATGATTTATGATGTTGCTAAATAAATGTAATATAACCACTGGAAAATGTGAACACAATAAACTATTGACATTTTCCTTTTATTTTCCCTATGTATGTCAGTGCAGATCATGTTTAAAGAGTCGGTCTGAAATTTTTAAGACAAAATCCTTTTGTGTATGGTGATATGTCAAAATTCTATGTATTATAAAGGTAAAAGTTGAAGTACTTAAAAATGATTAAAAAGTCTGAAATAAAGTATGATAAATATGAACACTAATTTTTGTTTGCAAATGATTGATGTACTATAATAATAGTAAAAATGTATTTAATGAGCATCTACTGACTTCCAGACAATATTCAAAGGGCTCTAGATTTATAATTAACATACTTAATCTTTACAAGATAACTCTCAGGTACTTGTAATATCTTAAATTTAGTCTCAGGTAATGAAAAGCTATCCTCTTCCTTGTTCAGACAAAGACTTAAGAGTCATCCTGCCATTATCTTTACATCACACACATCATATCAAGTCCATCAGCATTTCACATTAATTCTCTTTGCAGAATATACTTGGAAAGTCACTATTTCTCAATATCTCCTCTGCTACCACCTTGGCACCCCCAAAATTATCCTAATCTTTAAATTATTGCCACAGCCTTTTAGATTGTCTCCCAGTTTTCTGCCTTATACTTCTTGAGTCTAATCTCACTGAAGAGGCCAGAGTGATACTGTTAAACGTAAGTTGTCTTATATCACTTTTCTTCACAAAATTTACAAGAGTTTCCATAACCTTTATAGTAAAAGTAAAACTTTTACCAAATTCTACAGATACAATATGATCCTGTTCCTACTCCTTACTATTATGAACTCATCCTTTATCATTTCATCTATCACACTTATTTAGGAATGACCACACAGCCCTCCTCATCCTTCCCTGTACACATTATTTACATGCTGCCTGGAATATTTCCTATTTTTCTTCTTCCTTAAATTCTCTTCCCCCAGAAAACTGCATGAGCCCTTTTTTTTTTTCATTTTTTAACACTTAAGACCATTCCTTACACCCTAGTTAAAAGCACACCTGTCCCATCTGACACCAATATCTCATTTGTTTTCCATAGAACTTATCCAACGTTACATTCTAAATATTGTGTTTGCATCTTCTTTTTTGTCTTTGTTTTCTTACACATTGAAAGTTCTGTGAGCACAAAGTTTTTGCCAGTCATGTTCAATACTATCCACAACAGCCAGAAGAATGACTCGACAAATATATTTGAATGGCTGAATTGACATATGATGGAACTAGGACACATAGAACATTCATTGCTTAATTCATGGTCAGGCAACAGGTTTAAGGACAAGCTCACATTAAAACCCAAACAGAATGACATTGGAACACACATTCTTAATCATCACTTTATCATATGACATTTTTTCTACAAATATATACTACTCTTTTCAGATTTGAAAACATACCATATATTACTTTATTATATTAAAAACCATGAACAAATCCAGGGATGAGAAGGGTATGTTGTGTGCTGATGCCACTAGAGCTGTTAATAGAAGAAAGCTGCAAAATATACTCAAACATACAATTATAGTCCTATATACAGGAAGATAGAACCATGTACAGGAAAATGTCTATCAGGTGATGGGATTGGGCTGGGGACTTAACCTGTGTTCATCACATAAAGGCTGATTGGTGTAAGAAAGTACTTCAGAAACAGTGTGACTCAACAAAAGGAAGATATGGTCCTTGGGTGCAACAGTGCAGATTCTAGCTAACTAGGTTTTATGGGTGGCTCTTTTACTTGTGGTATTCCTGAGGCCCAGATTTACTTTATGTTTTTGCTCTACTATCTCCAAAGAGGTTGTCCACTTCTGTTGGGTTGATTTTGTTTCACATAGTACTCTGTCCACCTTCCAGTTTGAGGGAAAGGTGAGATTTTTACATATGGAAAACTATTGCATATTTTTTTTCTTATTTGGGTGACTTTTAAGTAAAAGAACAATTTCTTTTAGAAACATAGGACAAACTATGTTACACATTTCTTCTGATTTTAGATGAATTATATAATTTTTATATGAAATGTACAATTTTCACATATTTGTACATTTCAAAGATTATCAAGTTTACATCTATAAGTTGTTTATAACATTTTCTTACTATCCTTTTTATAATTGTTTGTGACTCTAGTGATATCTTTACTTTATCATAAATTTTACTTTAATATATGGTTTAAACCCAATAACTCATCAACCTAGTTTGGCTTTAGGTAATGATTTTTAAAACAATTAAAATTTTACAAATCAAATATTTGGTATATTTACCTTCATTTCTACATTTCAGAATCACTTATGTATATGTTTACACATACGTCTTTATATTACCATATTCCTGTGTATGTAATTTTTAAAGCACAGGTCTGATGGCACAAAGTTTTATTTCCTGTCTTTCTCATTGCATGTATGAGTATTAATTTTCCTAACAAGACTTTTTTTAATGTTCTTTCATATGACAGTTGTTTTCAGTGGGTATTAGATTGAATTGTGGAATATTTTTTTAAATCTATAAGTACTTTAAGTATAATTCCATTATGTTCTGGTTAATATCATTACTGATGGCAAAATTATATTCTGGTTAATATCATTATTGATGTCAAAATACTATGATATGTATTTTCCCATGAATGCCTTCATAATTGTACTCTTATGTTGTTTTTCATCAGTGAATCTGATGAATCCAGATGTGTTTTAAGTTCAGTTGACTGTTTTTCTATTTATCCTTCCTGGGGATTCACTGACATTTGTGGCCCTGTGATTTGATGTCTTTCCTTATTTTTTGAAATGATTGGCCATAATTTCTTTAAATATTTATTCTGGTCCTTTCCTTCACTATTCTTGTTGCTCAGTGCTAAGTGCATGCACATTAAACTGTTTGATATTATCACCAAGCTCTTAGGTTAATTTATGCTACTGGTTTTTTTTCTTTAAATTTTGCCTGTTTCCATAATTCCTACTTGATTATCTTCACATTTACTCACTCATTTTTCAGTTATATGGGCTCTACTGATGAACTTCTGAAGGGTTTATTCTTTTCTAATACTGAGTTTCTCAGTGTGTGCTTTTAATGTTTTTTTCTAGAATTTCATTGGAAATTACCTTATCTATTGTTAGTATACATGAATATTAATATATTGTCTAGTAACTATAAAGATGCATAATAGAATTGTTAAATCTTACTATAACTAAGTCATTTCTCAGCTTATCATTCATTAATATATATATTAATAAACTATTATGGCTGGGGCATACAACTTTTTGGACAGACAAAATCAGGCCTTTTAGCAATTGTAGTGTCAATATAGTGCTAAATATAGATAGTAATCAAATTTTCATAACAGTAAGTATTAAATGATGACTGTTTTAAGTGTTTCTACAGTGTGTTGTGTTGTGAGCAATGGAAGTAAAAGAACTCTTCCTTGATGGAAAGGTAATACAACTCAGAAATGAAGAGTGAAAAGTTTTAACTTGGGTTTTAAATATACCAATTTACCATATTGACCTGATCAATAGAACATTGTAGATATTGTTTGTTTTCACAATTTGGTTGCTACTTTACTAGGGAAAAAGGGGGGATAGCACACTTTAATATTGATTAAATTGCTTGCAATTCGTCTAATTTGTGAACTGAATTATTAGTCAGCCTTTGACAGGCTTGAGTGAGGACATCTTTGATTCTAGCACTAATCTTTTTATTTTCAATAAAAAATATTTTTGTTAGTTTCAAGGAGTAACTAAACTGATAAACCAAGTTATATCATAGCTAAAACTTTGTTTGACAATTTAAAAACCTGATTTGAATGGAAGGAGACTTGAACGGATCCTGTAATGGTGCAAAACTTTTAATATTTGTAAGAGATGGATATAGAAACATTTTGATGTAGTTTATTCCTTTATTACAGAAAAAAAAGCACCTCAAAAGATAAGGAAATATGTTTAAGATATTGTAACAGTTAGCCAAAGGAGTGCTGATGCAAAATACCAGAAATCAGTTGGTGTTTATAAAGGGTATTTATTTGGAGTAAAAGCTTACATTTACCAGGCCATAAAGAATAAGTTACTTCCCTCGCCAAAGTCTGTCACCACATGTTGGAGCAAGATGGCTGCTGATATCTGCATGGGTTCAGCTTCCTGGGTTCCTCTCTTGCTGGGGCTCATTTCTCTCCAGGCCCAGCTGCTCTGCTTTCTCCACAAGGCCAGCTGTAGACTACCAGGCAAACAGCTCATCTCTCTTCCCAGGACCTCTGCTGGGTCTAATTGAGCATTCTTTCTGCTCCTCTATGTCCTTACTTTCTGGGCTCCAGCATCCCAAACTCCAAACACTGTTCTCTGCAGTGTGGTTTCTCTGTGAGTCCCTCCCCACCAAGGGGGGCCCCACCAAGGGGGCAGGGATGCAATGTCCTTCTGATGTCGCCCAACCAAAGCCTTAATCATTATTTAATCAAGTGAAAGTGAAACCTATGAATCCAATATAATCTCATATGCCCAGAGGGACAGACCAGTTTACAAACATAATCCAATGTCTATTTTTGGATTTCATAAGTGATATCAAACTGCTACTAATTTTATTTCAGATAGCTGAATTTCTATAAGACAACATGATATTTAAATTATACTCAGTATTTTGATTCTGAAAATTTTTTTTTTCAAAAGGGCTTTTGAGTATAGATGTAATTCTCACTCTGTTATCAAAGATGTGCTTGTCCCAATAGACATATGAGTTCTCTTTGCATAATTGCTTTAAAAATGATGTACTGCAAATTATTGGATTAAATCTCAAATCAGTTTTAATAACTAAATTTTGATTATCTTGTTTTTATGAGATTTTATAGTGGACAATCATCCTTGCTGGTAAAAAAAGTGAATATTATTGAAATAAAAGTAGATTTCCACTAATTATATCCATTCAAATAAATAAATCTTACTATAACAATAAACAAAGCAGAATTAGTAAGGCTGAAGCAGGTGTGTATTGAGCTAATGGGAGATCATTTCTTGGGGATTTGCTCATTGGTTGTAAACTTTGAAGAATGATGATAAATGAAAGTTCATTTCAAAAGGTTAAAGGCAGAGATAGCAAATGAGCAAAAATCTTCATCAAATGTACTCTCAAAGATAGACTGGCTTGCTTTTCAGATCTTGGCCCATTTGCAAATATCATCCAGTTGAAAGTTATACTTTAAATTATATTTAGTTTTTTTCCTTAGGCTTGATTATACAATCAATAAATATTAACATATCATTGTCAGATTATTTTCTGAGATTCAGGATGGATCTAATAACTTTCTCTAATTGAACAGTGGGAAGATATTAATGGGACAAATATCTGTTGTGATAAGCCAAAGAGTGCAAAAGGTATTTCCAGATGACTGAATGGATCTGAGAGTATAAGGGCACATGGAACAAGTGAGGTAACATTAGGAAGTCCTTCACAGGGATTACAGAATGGGAATTCACTCCATAATGAGTGCTGAGCATTCACTAAAATCATGTGAGATTGTATCAAGCTGTCATTTCCTGAGGACATTTATAATTATAATGAGTGAAAATCAAATTACACAAAAACTACCAATAGCAATATAAGTTAATTAGTGAAGTTTTACTAAAAACCAGTTTGAACATAAACATAGATATATAAGTAGCTCAATTTATCTTTAAATGTTAAATATTCCATTGGAGGACTGATAAATGCTTTATTTAAAAATAATCTAAGATATGCAAACTACTAACTAAAAATAAGACTTTTTTTCAACTTTATTTTTGGAGAAGTTTTAGACTCATATTTATAGAAAATTTACATCTAAAGTAGATGGAAATTCCATTTAACTCCTTACACCTACACACACACACATAGTTTCTCCTATTATTGACATCTAGGATTAGGGTGGTACATTTGTTACAGTTGATGAACCAATATTTAATCATTGCTGCTAACTAAAGTCTATAGTTTACATTATGGTTTATGCTTAGTGTTTTACAGATACATAGGTCTTGACAAATGTTTAATGTCATGTGTCTGACATTGCAGTATTATACAGAAGAATCTCACTGCCCCAAATTTGCCCTGTTTCATACATTTCATACCTAACAGACGGGCTGCTATTTAAAAAATCAGAAACCTACAGGTGTTGGAGAGAAAATGGAGAAATAAGAATACTTATTGACTCTTGGTGCTAAAGAGAATGGTTTAGCCACTTTGGAGGATTTTTTTGACAGTTCCTCAGAAATCTAAGAGTAGAATTCTTATATGATCCAGCAATCTCAGAACTAGGTGTATACTAAATAGAATTGAAATATGTGACAAAAACAAATATAAGCACACCAGTGTTCATAGCAGCATTATTCACAATTTCCAAAAAGTGGAAGCAACCAAGGTCTTCATCAACATATAAATGGAAAAACAAAACATGGTATACACATACAATGGAATATTATTCAGCTGAAAGAAGGAATAAATTTTGACACATTAGATAACATGAATGAACCTTAATAACAATATGTTAAGTGAAATTACCTAACACAAAAGCAAAAATAGTGTATGACCTCATTGACATGAAATAAGGAGTGTGAGCAGACTCATTTATGTAGAGTTTGGAGATAGGTTCCTAGAAGATAGGAGGGGTTTAGAATTGGTGAGCTGATTCTTAATCCATGCATTATTTATAATTTGGTTCATTGTAATAGTTTGGGATTAGATGGAGGTGATGGTGCACAACAATGTGAGTATATTTAATGATGCTGAAGTGTGAGCATGTACGTGGTTGAATGTGGAAGGTTGGGTCTGTACATGAGAATAGAAGTAAAATCAACTTTAAGACTAGGTGAATTCTGGCATGACTGAAGATTGTAGTTAAGAATATAAATATAAGAATGTTCTTACAGGAGCTATATTAAAGGTACATTTTTAGCAAAGGGTATTGATAGTGGAATGATATATGGGGGAAAATGCACCTAAAATGTACTTTTATGGGATATGAATATATTCATATTGTCATAGGTATGTAAAATAGATAGAAGCTACAGAGCAGTTAACAAAATATTACACTTTCATACTATTGAAACCCTATTTTATCAAATAAAATGGCAAAAATCTCTGAAATATATGTCCTGCTTACATAAACAAAAACAAGCTTATATGCCACATCCTCAAACTTAATGATTGTATGTATGAACCTTATTCCTGCAAAAAGGAAACATAGCTTAATTATAATTAATGCCTAATAGTTAAACCCTGAGGAACTCCTTGTTAATCAAATGTGGCCCCTCTCAAAACCAAACTCTGAAAATAAACTACCACCTTCTGCCCAATGCGGGACATGACTCCTGCATTTGAGCCTCCATGGAACTCAGGAATTATTACTAAGCATGGATCAGCAATGCATTCAGAAAAAGACCTTGACCAAAAGGAGGAAACAGTAAATTAAAAAAATTATGGCTAAGATATTTCAAAGTATGTTGGGAGATCATTCTAGAGGTTATGCTTATGTGGGTCTCAGACAAACTTTACTAACTGCCACAGTAAATTATGTCTCAAATAAGAGCTCTCCTGAGGGCTCTAGGGACATCTGGACAACAAAGGCAAGACAAGCAGCCTCATGAATTCAAGACCCTTTCAGCAGATACTATCAGGGAATATATGATAATCTATCTCCCCAATAAAGCATAGTCATATTCATTTATATTTCCCTTAACCATGATTCTTCTATACTTTATTTGAACCTATAGTATTCAATGTACCTGTTAAGTACATATCTCATAGACATAAATTTTCAGGCTGTTCAAGTGTCAATCCCCACAGAGCAATGGACAATCAACATAATGATGATGAAGGACAGACACATCCTAAAAACTAGGGAGTGTTTGCAGCTGAGGACAAAATATTTCCTTTCATCTATCCCATGGTATCTGAGTCCCTTCTCAGCCTGGGGCTGTTGTAGCGGACATCCCTAGGAATTAGGGATTGAACAATTGTTGGGTGTGTGTGACCAAGTGTGGGTACACTCTAATCTTTACATCTAAGAAATAGCTTGGAGGCCTGTTGCTCTGCCCATACAAAATTCTCCTTATCAGTGCCTGCCATAAACAGGAACTTTCCTGCTTATCTTATATCCCTTATCTCCCACCCTATCTTCTATGTATATCACTTAATGTTTCTGTAATCTTGCTTCCCCATTTTCAGCCTGGAATTCTTATGATGTGATTTACAACCCCTATACCTGCCTGCTCCCCTGCACCTGCACCCTGACTTTGACTGTAAAAAAAATCCTGAATAAAAAGCATGCTGGGGATCAGCTTGAGAGTAGAGTTTCTTCAGCTGTTCTCCCCCTGATCTCTCTCAACCTCCATGTTAAGAGTAATTT
>JAQZBX010014842.1:0-38188 GCA_029593785.1 Cabassous unicinctus
TGGGTCCAGGAAACAAGGGGTGGAATTGGGACAGGCAGCATACATCATTATCCCAATTACCCACTCCAAGAACTTTTGCTTCCTGTCCCTGGAACCTTAAACTCTGCTAGTCTACAGGTCCTAGTTCCAAAAGGAGGATGCTTCCACCAGGAAACAAAACAGTGATTCCATTGAATTGGAAAATAAGACTGCCACTGGTCACTTTGGGCTCCTCCTGCCTCTGAACTAACCAGCAAAAAGGGAATTTTTGTATGGGCTTGGGAGATTAATCCTGACTATCAAGGGGAACTAGGACTGCAACTACATAAAGAAAGTAAAGAATAATTTTCCTGGATTATAGGAGATATCCTAGAGCATCTTTTAGTACTTCCATATCCTGTAATTAAAGTCTGTGGCAAATTGCAATAACCCAATCCAGGCAGGACTAACAATGGCCCAGAATCTTCAGGAATGAATGTTTGGTTCAACCCACTAGACAGTGAACCATGGCCAACTGAGATGTTTGCTGAAGGTAAGTGAAACATGGAAAGAGTAGTGGAAGAAAGCAGTGATGAATACGAACTTCAATTACATGACTACTTACAGAAATGAGGACTATAGTGGCCGTGAATATTTCTTTCTTGTATTGTTATGAATATGTTTGTATATATACATAAATAACTTTGTTTTCTTCCACATTCTTTCCCATTTTCATATGACATAAATTGTATTAGTTTCATGTTGTGGTATTTAAGGATTGCAAGTTTAAGAGTGAATATTACCCAAAGGCCTGCACCCTATTATGGAAAGATTTAGTGTGTTCTGATCTTTTTAGGCAAATATATATATAATGAGAAAGAATTTCTACCTCTACTTCAGGCAGCCATCATCTTCTGTGGAATTCAACAGAGACCTTCATGGCTTGCAAACTGTCATACGGAATTTGGACTTATGCATTCCCATGTTCACATAAGACAATTTGATAAAATCTCATATTATTTACAGATATCTCTCCTGTGACTTTTGTTTCCCTAGAAAACCCTGAGTAATACAGTAGTATATGGGCTGGAGACCAGCATCAGTCCCCTGTCACTTTATGGGACAAATTAAAGTCACATACCTCCAAAAAAGAGGCATAGATTTTATGGGGCTATATGCATATTGGCCTCATCTTGTATCTTCCTGGAATTCTTTTATCAGATAACATAAAAAGTAGGTATTTTCCACTGGGGAAGGGAGGCAGAGAAGTCCCTGCAAGAGGTAAAAGTGACCTTTTTACCTTTAGAGCCTAGATGTACATTTGAACTCTAAGTTTCTCTAGCCTGGACTCACACCAACAAGTTCTTCTGGGAGAAGGAGGGAAAAAGAGGAATGCACAATTTGGTTAAAGATGTTCCCAGGCACAAACAAGCATCACTCCCCTTTTGAGGGGTAACTTCTGCATGCGATTGGGCCTTAACAGAAATGAAAGGATCACCAAGAGCTCCCAGGTCCTGCTGAGGCCAGAAATCCCCATCATGTCCTGAGTCCTGGCTAACAGACATTATCCTGCCTGGTGACCAGGCATTGCCCAAAAATATAGTATCTTCAAATGGAAGTGGTGCATTCAGGATCACCCTTTTCCAGATTTGTAAGGATTGCCCTTTTCCAGATCACCCTTTTCCAGATTTCCCTGAATGAGTGGATGATGAAAATAAAACCATAATGATCCTGTTGCAACACCAGATGAGGGCAATTCCCTCTCTTCAATGGCATCCTGGGGACACTGAAAGAAGTCCCACCAGATGCCCAGTTCTTCAAAATTTGCCATGATTACTCTCAGACATTTGCCTTTCTTTGAGAATAAGCTTCTCAATTTTAAAAAATGCTGAAATTTTGATTGTGATTGGATTTAATGTATAGACAATTTACAATAGAGAGTTATTTTCTAGTCCATAAACATGGGGTAGTTCTCCGTTTACTTAGGCATTCTTACATTTCTCTCAATAATATTTTGTAGTGTTAATTGCAGAAGTTTTGCATTTCTTACTAGAAATCATTTCTTGTATTAATTCTTAGAAATTTTATTTTTTGATGAAACTGTAAATGGTATCATTTTAAACTAAATTTAATTTTAAGATTTTTTGACTTACTGATTATTTAGCAGTAGACTTCCAGCGACCCATACAGAATTTGGACTTGTGCATCCCTATGGTCATGTGAGACAATTTGATAAAATCTCATACATTTATAAATGTCTCCTGTCAATTCTGTATCCCGAGATAACCCTCATTAATACAGCTTGATACCAGGAGTGGTTCTTGAGAAACAGGATATTATTTCTGAATTGGTTCTGGGATTCGTGCAATTGTCACTCTACTCTGATTAGATTCAAGGACACTAATGTCTCTGTTTTCAATAAGGACCACTGATAGTCCATGGCTTGAGTTGGCAATAGAGATACACAGAATATCATCACTGGGTATGAGTAAATCCATGCTTATAAGAGGCAAAACTCTGGGTTAGTGTGTTTTTAATACCTTAACATAGTTTTGTGGAGTTAAAAGGTACAATGATGTGGGCTGGCTGTTCCTAAGTATGCTGGATACAGTTTCCAAAGAAAGATATGAGCTTCAAATTTGCTTCAAATTTGCAACTTAAGTGCTGCATGAATTATGTGAAAGTTTCTATATGTGCCCTGAAGGAAAATCTTGTTTCATCCAGCCACAAAATTGTGATCTTTAAAAACTAGAACCAGTGTCTCATTTTGTGAGTAGCAGAGTTACAATGGAAACTAAAATCTAAACCTTTCATGGTGTCTGCTGTTCAAGTGAAGGCATTGATGGAAAAGGAGTGGAATCCTGAGGATCAGGATAGATAAATATGGCTTGATGATGATGCCAATGCGGACATTGAAAACCTATACATTGCTGAGACTTTGCCAAATGAATCTATAATAGTCTGCCCTGAGAAGGTAGCCAAACATCCTCCTTCCCACTCTAAAGAAATGACCACCCAACCTCCACCATATCCTGAGAATAGAGCCACCCAAACTCCAGTTTGCCCCAAGAAGACAGCTAACAGAAATCAAGTCTGCCCCAAGGAGTCTTCCATCAAACTCCCACCTGAAGAGATTAATCTGGTCTCACCAGATGAAAAACAGTGTGGGGTTTGAGTTGTACTCCCAGAGAAAATATGTTCAAATCCTGACACCAGTCTTGTGACTGACTTTATTTAGAAATAGGTGAACTTCCAGGAATATGGTTTTGGAGTAGCTAGGCAGGGCTCAACTCTTTCACAAAAACAATGGGAGATGAGCAAACATATCCAAGGGAGCTGCTTTGGGGATCTGCAGACAAGAAGACGGTGGCACATCATCCAGGAGGGAGAGGGGCAGATGGACAAAGAAGCCAAAAGAGAACCATAAGTTACTGACCCCTGCAGCTGGGAATGGCACACATCCCCTATCCTCAAGGAAAATAACCTCAGTAAGACACTTGGCTTACTGCAGTCTACTGAGAGTGACTCAGTAAGAACCTGGGCTCACTGTAGCCAACTGGAAGGAAGAGGGTTCTGGGAGAGGGCAGAGAGTGATAACTCTTCAGTGATTTTGGCCAGCTGAGCGTCGTTAAGAGTCTCAGATGTAACCAGCCAAGCAATTGGAGGTTGAAAGAGAACCATCCATGGTGGAGCTGAAGGGCAAACAGGTGACGGACTAGAACCCAGCAAAATCATAAAGAAATTTAAGAGGCAGGAGAGATAGGGCAATTGAAAGAGAGGGACAAAATATCCTAGCCAGAACTGAAGCTGCCCCAGGGATGGCGGGGAGGATTGTGTCAGCAGGCTGTCACACTCACCTTCCTTGGGAGACAGAAGAACCAGGTCATTGAAGGGTTGAATTGACAGGCACCTAACAGTCCTGGAGAAAAGGAAGCCAGGAGATACAACTGGCAAACTGTTAGAAGTTCAACTTGCCTGAAAGGGATAAAGGGTGGCAAGAAACAAATAAGCTTTCAGAAGTCTACTTGACCTGTGAAGAGAGTGTAGCTCCAGTGATGAATGTCTGCCTCATGTATACTAGGTCTCTGGTTTGATCCCTTGAATTTCCTAAGACAAGGGGGAGAGTTAACCAGCTGGCACTTTGTGACAGAGAACTTACAGACTGAGATTTTTTTTTTCTTAAGGTATTTTGATTTGTTACTTTATATATTTTTAAAAATTATTATTATCATTTAATTCTTTATTTTGTATTCAAAAACTGGGTACAGATTGCAGGGTGATTAATTGCTGAGCACTGGCAGTCTGAGACGGTTCCAAGTGGCTTAAGAGGGAGTTCTTTTTACCATTTAAAAAAGTTTTACTTTTATTTTTCCTGGGGTTTTTGTTGTTTTTGTTGTTGTTGTTTTTCTCTTTCTTTGTTTCCTATTTTCATTTCCTTCTTTTTTTCTCTCTCTTTAGTTTATTTCTTTTCTTTCTTTAATTTTTCCCACTTCCTTTGCTTTTCTTACATTCCACCTTCTCTTAATTGGTCTTCAATTTTTTTTCTCCTACTCTTTTCATCTTTTATTTTATTCTGTTTTTCTTCTTGTTTCATTTTCTTTTATGCCACACTCTTTATTCTTATTTCTTTGTGTTTTTTATGATTTTTCACTGTGATTACTTATTTTCTCCCTGGATCTTTTGTGGTTCTTTTTTTTTATTATTACTATTTTTCTTTTTTGTTCTTCTATAGAAACAGACAACTACAAAACATATAATATTAGAACCAAGTATCAAAGAGGAACCTTAACACAAAATAAAGGAAAATAAAACCCTAGAGTAAAAAAAGAAGGTAGCCATCTGAATAAGCCCATCAAGAGAAACTGATGCCTAGACACCAGCTAAATACAACAAGCCATAGTAAGAAACAGGAAGACAAGGCCCAGTATAATGAACAAACTGAAAAACAAGAAGAGATGCAGAATGTGAAACAACTAATCAAGAATGTCCAAACAAATAACATGAATCAACTTAATGAAGTGAAGGAAGAGATTTAGGATATTAATAAGACACTGGGAGAACATAATGAAGAAATCATGAACATGCATAAAAAGATAACTGTTTTGCTGGTGATTAATGGCACAATGCAAGAATTAAAAAAATAAGTTAGAAGCACATAACAGCAGATTTGAACAGGCAGAGGAAAGAATTAGTGACATTGAAGGTAGTGCATCTGAAATCAGACCGATAGGAGGACAGATAGATAAAAAGAAAAATTCAGCAGAGCTCAGAGAATGGAATGACAATATGAAATGCACAAACATTAGCATTATAGGCATGCCAGAGGGAGAAGGGAAGGGAAAAGGGGCAGAAAGAGTGTGGGAGGAAATAATGGCTGAAAATTTCCCAACTTATTTGAGGTACATGTATGTACATGTCCAGGAAGCACAGCACACTCTCAGCAGTATAAATCCTAACAGGCTTACCTTGAAACATATACTTATCAAATTGTCAAATGCTCAACACAAAGAGAGAATCCTGAAAGCAGCAAAAGAAAAGAGATCAAGCATATTAAGGGAAGCTCAATAAGATTAAAGCACTGATTTCTCATCTGAAACGATGGAGTCAAGAAGGCAGTGGTATGACATCGTTAAGGTGCTCAAAGAAAAAACAAAACTGTCAGCCAAGAATTCTGTATCCATCAAAGCTGGCATTCAAAAATGAAGTACAATTCAAAATACTTACATATAAGCAGAAATTAAGAGAGTTAGTCAACAAGAAACCTGCCTTTCAAGAAATACTAATGAGAATTCTGCAGTTTGAAAGTTAAAAAAAAAAAGTACTGAAGAGAGAGGGTTATAGGAGATTATAAAAAGGAATATTGTTATTAAGAATAACTAAAAGGATAAAAAAAGAAATAAAAACATAATATGACATATAGAATCCAAGGATGCAAGAAGGTTATAAGTGAATGGTTGGAAAGCGATTTTATATACAAACAATAACCAAAAAAGGGTGGGAGTAAGTATACTAATATTTGACAATATATACCTTAATAGCAAAGCTATTGCAAGAGCAGAAGGACACTACATATTTATAAAAGGGTAATCTATCAAGAAGATTGAACAATCATAAACATTTACGCACCAAACCAGGTTCCCTCAAAATACATTAAGCAAACACTGGAAAAAGTAATTGGAGAAATAAATGCCTCTACAATTCTATTGGGGGACTTTAATACACCAGTATTATGATTAGACAGAACATCTTGAAAGAGGGTCAATAAAGAAACAGACTTTGAATAATACATTAGAGGAAATAGACTGAATAGATATATACAAAACATTGCACCCAAATATAACAGGGTATATGTTCTTCACAAGTGCACATGGATCATTCTCCAGGACATATGACATGCTAAATCACAGAAAAAGTCTAGACAAATGGAAGAATATTGAAATACATGATGAAATTTATCTGACCACAACAGAATGAAGCTGGAAATTAATAAGGAGCAGAGAACCAGAATAGACACAAGGATATGAAAGTTAAACAACACACATTTAGACAGTCAGTGGGTCAAGGAGGAAATTGCAAAAGAAATCACTAAATACCTTGAAACAAATGAAAATGAGAACACAATGTATCAACACCTATAGGATGCATCAAAATCAGTGCTGAGAGGGAAATTTATCACCATAAATGCTTATATTAAAAATTAAAAATAGCTTAAATTGAAGACCTAACTGCACACTAGGAGGAGATAGAAAAAATAACAACAAACTAAACTCAAAGCCAGCAGAAAGAAGGAAATAACAAAGATTAGAGCAGATTTAAATGATATGGAGAATAAAAAAAGCATGAGAAAAACTTAAGAAAACCAAAAGCTGATTCTTTGAGAAGATTCATAAAATTGGCAAACACTTAGCTAGACTACCAATGAATAAAATGAGAGAAGATGCAAATACATAAAATAAAAAGTGAAGAAGTGGGTATCACCACTGATCCTACAGAAATAAAGAGATTCATAAGAGGATACTTTGAAAAATTATATGCCAACAAGATGGATAACTTAGATAAAATAGACAAATTTCTAGAAACACACAAGCTGCCTACTTTGACAAAAGAAGAAACTGATGAACTCAACAGACCAATACCAATTAACAAGATTGAATAACCTCCTAATTAAGAAAGTCCCAGGAACAGATGGGTTACCAAGTGAATTCTACCAATCATTCTGGAAAGAACTAAAACCAAACCTGCTTAAACTCTTCTAAAAATAGAGGTAGAGAGAACATTGCCTAACTCATTCTATGATGACAACACCACCCTATTATCATAGCCACATAAAGACCACACAAGAAAAGTACAGACCAATCTCTCTAATGAAGCTGGATGATAAAATCATCAACAAAATACTCAAGAATGAAGAATGACCAAACATAAGTGGGGTATGCAACTATGGACAAAGTAGACTTATTATTATTCTATGAGTGAAAGAACATGCAATATTGAAAAAAGGCAGTGACCAATAGAGATTTTGAGGAGAGGGAGAGGGAAGAATTGGTGTAACATGGGGCATTTTGTGAACATGGAATTGTTCTACATGATAATGCAAGGATGGATACAGGTCATTATACATTCTGTCAAAACCTATAAAACTGTGTGGTGCAAAGTGTAAACTATAATGTAAACTATAGACCATGGCTAGTAGCAGTGCTTCAATATGTGTCCATCAATTGTAACAACTTACCATCCTAATATAAGATGTTCTTTATAGGGGAAAATGTGACAGGGTGAGGGGGTGGCGTATATGGGAAACCCCTATATTTTCTATGTGACTTTTCTGCAACCTAAAGCTTCTTTGAAAATCAAATGAAAAAAAGGTAAGACACTGAGGGACATACAGGAGAAAATGTCAGTGTACATAAAAGATAACAGATCTTACAGCTACCAAAAGACACAGTGAAATTTTTTTCTTTTGTATATTATTTGTTATTTTTATATTATTTCTAAAATTGTTTTTATTTATTATTATTTTTGGCTTTGTTTTTGAGGGGATTTTGGATTGCAGAAGGATCACAACTGTGGCAGGGGAGGATCATTGGTGTGGGGTTTCCTGGGTAGGGGGATGCTGAGGGGACGGGTGCACCTGGGACACATGGCTAGGGCACATGAATAGGTTCAAGTGATCATAAGGTTTTGTCTCAGTGGGTGGAGATCACAAAATAACCAAAAGAAGAATATTGAACTCCCATCCTGGGGACTCCTGCTATATTCTCTAGAGGAGTGGCCAGAATCCCTAGAGTAAATGAGCAGTGCCTAGCAAAGGAGGACAGAACAATACACAAGACCTTTGATATTGATTCTTATGCTTATGAACCTCATCCTTATGAAATTGAAACTTAGCCTAATATTATATGTTGCCTAAGAGTTACCTCCTGAAAGCCTCCTTGTTGGTCAAATACAGCCTCTCTCTAAGCCGAACTCACCATGTAAACTCTCTATTATCCCTCAGCATGGGACATGACTTCTGGGTTGAGCCTTCCTGGCACTGAAGGATTATTACCAAGTGCCAACTAGTGATGCATTTGGAATAACACCTGGACCAGAAGAGAGAAATATTAAATACAAATGAGTTTTTATGGCTAAGAGATCTCAAAGTGATTTTGGAGGTCATTCTGGAGGTTACACTTATGCATGTCTCAGAAAGATCTTATTGACTACCATAGTAAATACTGCCTCAAGCAGGGCATGTCCTGAGTGCTTTAGAGACATCTAGACACTACAGACAGGGCAGACAATCTCAAGAATTTGGCACCATCTTAGTGGATCTTACCTTGGAATATATGCTTCCCAATGTAACAGAGTTAGACTCATTTATAGTTTCCCTACACATGACTTATCTGCCCCTGCTATTTTAACCTATAATTAGCACTATACCTGTTAAATATGTGTCCCAGAAACTTAAATCTTCTGGCTCTTCATATACTAGTTGAGTCTTGTATCTCAGGAGAGTCACAGCCAATACCTACTCTCCAGTTCATTGGACTCACCCAGAACAACTAACAAATGGATGATGATGAAAATACCCATCTCAAAAAAAAAAGAGTATCTTCAACTGCAAGCAATAAAGTTCCATCCATCCATCCCATTGGATCTAAGCCCCCTTTCAATCAGAAGCAGAAAGAACATCACCATTATAAAATCCTCAAGTTTGAGGAATTAACAAACATAAGGGAGGAATGCAACTATTGACTAAAGTAGACATTATTATTCTAGCAATGGAAGAACTTGTAACATTAATACAAAGGTAGTGGTCACCAGAGGTTCTGAGGGGAGGGAGAGGGAAGATATCTGTAACATGGGTCATTTTTGGGACATTGGATTGTTCTGCATGACATGGCAAGAATGGATACAGCCCATTATACATTTTGTCACAACCTATAAAATGGTGCTGTGCAAAGTATAAAGCATGATACAATCTATAGACCATGGTTTTCAGTAATGCTTCAATATGTGTTTATCAATTGGAACAAATGTTCTACTTTAATGAAATATGTTGTTAATGGGGAAAAGTATGCAAGGGAAGGGGCTGTGTTATATGGGAATTCCCTATATTTTTGATGTAACATTTATGTAATCTAAAGCTTCTTTAATTAAAAAAAAAAATAAAATAAAGAAATAGGGACATAAATGATGCAATCAGTTATGTTAATCCAAACCAGATCAGGCTTATTCCAATAAGACTGCTGTCCTAATAAAAAGGAAAAATTTTTTCACACAGAAAAACAAGGGAGAAGGCTATATGAACAAGAGGCAGAGATTGAAGTTATGCTGCTGTAAGCCAAGTAAAACCAAATAGCCAGTAACTACCAGAATCTAGGAAGAGAAAAGGAATGATAATTTTCTAATGCCATCACGAAAGCATGTTTCTTCTGGCTGTTTGTTTTCGTAATTTTAGCCTGTAGAACTGTGAAGCCATAAATTTATGATGTTTTATGCCACCAAGTTTGTTATCATTCTAAATGGAAACACTTGGAAGCTGATACAAACAGCAACATAACCAGAAGGTATACAACTGCTTGGAATTTAGAGAGTGAAGCGGAAACTATGGCATCATAACAGCTTCGTCAAGCTCTGTTGCATCACTAATATAAAAAATTCCCTGGGAAACACAGATATGAAAGAATTAGAAGTACTGCTTCAGAACTATTTGCCTATAACTGACTACAGGATGCCTTGCCTACTGTGCAAAATGACCCTGGAATTGAAGTTGGAGAGTGCAACCAAACAGCCACAGGAGCCACTGACTTCATGGCCTCTTTTAAATTCCAGTTAATTACATCATTTTTGTCATTGATTCCTCCCTATCTCCCTGCCAGCAATTTTTCTTTTGTTCTAATAAAAGGAAAGTCCTTTTATTTCCCTCTGTTAAAAGGAAATTCCTCCAGTCTTCCAGTCATCAGTATTGCATCTATGATGGTCATCAGTCTGGTTTTAACATATTATATAATTTGCCAAATTATTTACACAAGTACCAGATATCCAGACATAACAAATTTAGCCCCACATTTGCTGTGACTTCACTTTTAAAGGAGGACCTATTCGAGGTTGGACTATCCATTCACATTTCTGCTAGAGTCTCAGTAATATCCCATGAGAATTTACTCAGAACATAACTGTCAAGTAATTTGGCCAGGATCTTAAGACAACTGTGACATTTAGGGAAGAAGAAGTAGAGGAATATATTCCTCAGTGTTTTTCCAAAACAGACAACTATGGTATCTTCAAGAAAAATAATGCCATCATCAAATTCTTATCATATCTAGATTTAGATATTCCCATCTACACAAGACCAGGGAAAGCATGTCATCCACCAATCTCATTCAGCTTAACAATTTTCTCAGAATATCTCAGGATGGAACTAGAGAGAAATCCACCTTTTTACATGTATTTCAAAGAAATTTTTCTTATTTAATAAGAAGAAATTAGAAATACCATGACATCATCAAAGTTATCATTTTACAAAACCATACTCTATACAAAAATACTGTAGTTTAAAATGCTTAAGAATTTCTGAAATTTATTTTTTAACACTTTCAAACAATCTTTCCTAGTCTTATCCAAAAAAGGAAGATTGGATTTTTTGTTTGTGTTTTAAAAGCAAGTTTATTGAGATCTATTCATATACCATGCAATCCATCGAAAGTGTTCTTTTGGTTTTGTCAGTGTTGTACATTCATCACTGCAATCAATTTTCAGGCATTTTCATTAATCAAAAACACCTATTATGACAGATGCAGGACATTTGTATATCCTGCCATGGGCTGCAAGGTTAAGTGGGAGAGAGTGTAAACTACAATGTAAACTATAATCCATACTTAGTGGCAATGCTTCAAAATGTGTTCATCAATTGGAATGAATATACCACACTAATGAAAGAAGTTGTTGGTGTGGGGAAAGGTGGGAGGTCTGGGGAGTGGGGCATAGAGGAATCCCTTATATTTTCTTTGTGTAACAATTTGTGTAACCTAAGTATCTTTTAAAAATAGATTAAAATATATATTTTTTAAAACACCTATTAGCAATCACCTCTCAAGCCCTCTATCTTTCCCCTACAGTACATACGCTCTAATCTAATTACAGCAAGGCAGAATTTGAGTTTCACAGTGGTTCCTCTAACACAGATATAAAACTAATATTCAGTCTGTTTGGTGAAGACTGTTCAAATTAATGACAAAATAATAAGTAAATATTTGATTTTCAGATTATAAATTGAACAATTGTTTGAGATTTAAAGGTCTACTTAATGTTATGTATTTCATTTAACAATCCAAAAATGTTTTCATACATTGGGAATTATACTTCATTCTTTCATATCACATATAAACTCACTATAGAGAAGAAAAAACAAATATCAAATATGTGCAATTATGAGTTCATTCCATTGTTCAGTATTATGTAGATTTTCCTATTCTGTCTAAATCTAAGTAGTAGAAATTTTATCAAAAACAACTATGAATAGCTCTGTAAAGTTGTAGAAGATATGTGTTGAGACATTGCTGAGATTTGAAAAATGTACTTGATCTGAAAGCATGTTATCTCAAAGTGCTTATGACCTCTTGCTTTTAAAGCAAAGCTACATATGATAATGATACATTTTAATTAACCTATGAAAATGGCTAATAGATCAATGACAGTTCAGAGGAAGAAAGAACTGGGTGTCTTTGAATTATATAAGATCATTTTGCTAGTGATGTGATGGCTGCACTTAGTTTATAAAGAAAAGACAGAATGTAGTTAAGAGGAAGAGAGAAGATATTGAATGCTTGAAAGTGAATAGCAGGAAATGCAGTAAACAAGTGGATACTGCCTGTTATAATAGAACACAAAGAAATGTGACACCAGACTGGGGGTTGTTTTTAGGAAGTAATAGGAAAGGACAGAGTTGGGGAATATTATGGAGAAAAGCATATATCATTGCTGACTTAAAATTGTGTATTACATAAGCAGTGGTCCAGAGGGAAATGTGAATTTCTAGAGGAAGGAGGATAAGAAAATAAAGTGAGAATGGTTGAGTATCCCATGGTCGGAAAGGACAGGTCTTTATTCACACAAAATGCAAGGTGCTGAGCTTTAGGAAAGAGCAGAACTTAATTTTGGCAATTTTATTCTGAGTCACTAGGAAAAATTGATAAAAATAACAAACTTACTGGTATCCAATTAGAAAATTATATTCAAGTGTGTGCCTGGTAGAAGATGATACTTTCAGTTTTGTATATTTTGAGATTAGGATGATGGTAATACATCAAATGATATCAGAGATACAGAAAAGTATGTGCTGCACTTGGAGGAACAGGTAGAAACAAGAATGGATGTGGTCACAGGAAAAAGAGAAAGGTGGGAAATATAGAGTAAGTGGAAACTAAATATGAAGAAGAAAAGTACAATGATATAGTAAAGAGGCTTATGTGGATAAGCAAGTAGACAATTAAGGTAAAGAAATAAGAGGAATAGCTACAGATAGTTTTATGTAAAAATAAAATAAGCATATATAGATATAAGTGGCATAGATAATACAGATGCTAGAGATTACAGCTACAGATAAAGATGAATATAGGTATAGATTCAGGTTTAGCTTTGTCTGTGGATATGGACATTGATTACATGGTCACAGGTTCCAATTTACATAAGACAGGTCCAGTATATACCATTTACCCAGTGAGATATGTAGTCATCATTTTACTCTTTAAAAATGTCTATATTTGGATGATAACTTTTTCTATAATCCAAAAGGAAAGAGATATACATACATTTAGGTATATGTGCATGTATGCACAATAGTGTGTAAATTTCTGAGTATACATAGGTATGTCTACATCATATGGATACTTAGATAGAATTATTTTTCTATGAATTATTCCTATTCTTCCTATGAAAACAATATAAGTAATGTGCTAATTAATTTTGTCAATATTATGTGAACTTTAAACATGTTTTATGACATAAAAAATTTCAAAGTGTCCTTTAACCTCTGTATATCTCAAGCTGTAAATGATGAGGTTTAACATTGGAGTGATAACCCCATACAGCATTGAGATAAGCCTGTCTCTGGCTGGGGAATAATGACTATAGGAAGGCTGGATATATGGAAATATTGCTGAGCCATAAAACAAACAGACCACCAGGAGGTGGGTAGCACATGTGGAGAAGGCTTTGTGCTTCCCTTCAGATGATGGGATCTTCAGGATGGTGGATATGATGTAGATATAAGAAATAGAGATGATTAGGCAAGCACTGATCCCTATTAAACCTACGAACACTAAAACAAGCATCTCTGCAAGGTATGTGGAAGAACAGGAGAGCGCCACCACTGGCGGGATGCCACAATAATACTGGTTAACCTGACTGGACTTACAGAAAGGCAGAATGTCAACACCGTATGCAGAAGGGAAATAAGAAACCCTGCTATCCACGTTCCAGCTGTCAGCTGGGCACAGTGTACCTTGGTCATGATGAGGGTGTAACGAAGAGGGAAACATATGGCCACATGCCGGTCATTAGACATGACAGCCAGAAGGAGGACCTCGGTCCCTGCCAGGACCACCAGGAAATAAAGCTGCAAAGCACACCCAACAAAAGAAATGTTTTGCTTCATCGTCAGGAGGTTCTCAAACATCTTGGGAACAGTAGCTGATGGGCAGAATATGTCTAAGAGGGACAGATTTGCTAAGAAGTAATACATGGGTGTGTGCAGCTGTTTCTCAATCCCTATGACTAGGAGAATGGTACCGTTTCCCACCAAGGTGACCGATAAATGGGCAAAAAAAAAAAAAGAAACAAACACAAAGAGAGGATAGCGCACCTCGGGGAGATCAGAGAGCCCTATGAGGATGAATTTATTCAGGGTAGTCAGATTGTCGACGTTCTTCTCTTCTGTCCACAAGGCTCTTTCTGGAGCAAAGGAAGCCAAAAGAGGTTAAGATTAAAAACTTAGGAGCCTATTGATGATGAACACTTGGAAAATATTTTGGGTTGATGATGAATCATGTTGGCCCTATTTTAATTACCAATTGCAGTTATTAGAATTATTGATAAAAACAGACCATGCAACTATTATGTTTCTAGGAAAATTCATGCTCAGCTCCTTACCAAGAAACATTGTTGACCTTTCCTTTATATATGAACATTAATATATTTTATTCTTGAAAAGCATACCTTAATATAAATTAAATACAAAATTTAAACAAATTAAATTTAGCCTATGTAATATAAATAATGCCTAGTTAATAATGTCTGCATGTGACCACCAAAGCAGATATATTTGCATATATATGCAACTCGCTTTGCCCTTAAAACTTAAACATCTGACAAATATAGGGTTTCTAATTCTTATATGCTCTCATTTACTCTTGTGTTATTTTCTAATTACATTTTATTATACCTTAATAGCCTAAATCATCAGAATATTTATGATTATTTACAAAAAGCATTGATTTACTTGAAATTCTGCAATTGATACTTATGTACATGTCTTCCAGCTGCTTTAGAAACTAATATCTTTGTTTTTAGTTTGCTGAAATTGCCTTTATGTTCTCCCATTTTTCCTCACATAGAAAATATAATGTAGATATGTGTGTCACAAGGAATGGCATATAGATGAAAGGTATATATGTTTTCACCTAACATTAGCTATTTGGCACATATAAAGAAAGTTTAAAAAAAATCACAAAAACACGAGAACAAAGTTTTAGAGGCAGTTTTTCATAAAAAGTGAATACAATTAACTTTTTTGAAAATGTGAAATAATGTACAGAATGTTTGAAGTTAAGCGAGGTGTGCATGATGTATGCATACACATATGCAAACACAGATCATATACTGCTACTAACTTGGAAAAATCTAATTTGTTCTGTTTTTTATAAAACCAAGTGTTCATGATAGAAATGTCAAATTATAATTATGTTTGGAAAATAAAATGCAAAACCAGTTGTTATTGTTCTCTACACTACCACTAACCCCTCATTTCTTTTACTTGGTAGAAATTCTTCATTATTTCTTAACTCTGATTAAATATATATAATGCAATTTTTTCCACTAGAAATATTTAAAGAGCAATTGCTTGGATTCATTGGAAAATGTTAAAACTCTTTCCTTAACGTCATTGCTACTATTACTATCCTTTCCTTTTCTTAACGACTACCAAATCTGTGTACCACTTGAGAGAAAACTCTTCAGTGGTACTGTAGAAATAATGAAACTTTTTCAAAGAAAATTATTATAAAAAGGAAAAAATGCTTAGATAATATTACTCAATGAACAAAAGTTTGTTAAATGAGTGAATGAAGATTGAAGCAAAGGAACATCTGCAGCTTTAATTCTCAACTTCTCAAATGTGTAAGATTCCACAAAGTATTTAATATTCTATCTTAATACTTTAAAAAGATAATAGTGAATATAAAAAAATAATGACAATTTTTACAAGAAGCATTAATATTATGAAAGAGTAAATACAACTTTTATATTAAGTACTCATTTTTCTTTACACACACACTAATTTAACTTAATTTTTCTAAACAAGGATAATAAGAAATATCAATATCTTACACCAGGTGGGTTCTAGATCAGGCTACATGAACAACATGTATCCTCAAGAAATGAAAATACTTTTTAATTAAATTTCACCATTTAATGTATAAATTTCTTAAGTCAAGATTCTGGTTTCAGTGCATAAAAGTTGGAATTTGTTCATGTGTGGAGGGAACATCTAACAAGCCCCTCCTTTTGAAGCAAGCATAATTAAATCTCAATTATTTGCCATATAATTAGAAAAATAGAGATTTTTTTGTTAACTATTTATTGTTCAGGAAAAGATTCTGTAAATTCCTTTATGAACCCAATGGATTGATAGCTTATTTGCTCTAGAAGTAAAAAGGCTTTATATATTTCAATCTCCCAAATGGCTGTATGAGATTACTAGGTGTAACTAAGGATATAAATACATGAATTATACATATTGAAGTCATATTTTTAAATAGTTATAAACAATCAAGCATTTAAGGAATATCCAGAGTAAGAGGTGTGTGACTAGGATTAGCCTTACATTGGAAATTAACCAGGAATTAAGCTTTCTTATTTTATTTGTATCATGTACATGTTTACATATGGTCAAAAGCAAATGTAACATAGATGAATCTTCTCCCTCTGACAAATAATTACTTCAAGTTTCCACTATACAGAGAAAAAGGAAATAATTTCATTAACCAAAATATCACTAAAGATCTTAGATCTCAAGATAACTCAAAATTTATAATTTAATACAACAAGAACAAGAAAATCTTACATTTAAAATTTCTTTGAAAAGTGGGCTATTATATTGTGTCTTAAAATACATTGCTAAAGAAGAGTTCTTTCACACATGTTTAACCCATTGGATCAATGACTGATAAAGTAGCAGAAACCAAAAAGGCTTTATAGGATGTAATCTCTCCCCTGCTTTGTGACACCCTTGTCAACTATTATCTTGGAACTATAAATCAAACTTGAAATATAAATCAAGAATGGGTCAGAAACATGCTTTAGATGTAACAGAAATTTACATACAATGGTACTGGCCACACTTGTGTGAAATGAATATTTCTTCAGACTGGAACAATTTTCATAAATTCATTTAGCCACACATTCTAATATTATTAAAATAGATACTTTAGCTTACCTAATTATTATTTGATTTTAACAAATATCTTAAATTTGTAAATTATTACACCACACCATATAAGCATCTTTTCAATTATCTAAGTTTTTTACCTTAGAAATTCCAAAATTTAACAAAGAATTTTCTTGCTTCTCAGTATCAGAGATGTCATTACCAATACAAGAATTTGACAAGATGAAAATAAAATGATCTAGCAAAAAAATGCATCAGTAAGAAAAACAAACACCTCATTTATATAGAGAGTTCATATTGGAAATTATTCTATAATGTATATATTATGCCTCCTTTCCCCTTAGGAGAAGCAACAACTAAGATTCTTGAGGGAATACGTACCTTTTCTTGTTAAAACTGAAGTACTACCAACATACTAATGGGTACTTATTTTATAAATAAGTAATTTAATATTTTGAAAAATAAATCTAAATTGTAGAAGAGTGGCATTCTGTTTCTTTTAATGTAGTGAGTAAGATACAGCAAACTGTTTTTCAGGAATTGTATTGCCAGACAAAAGTAAATAAGTTTATGTCATTAAGATATTTTTGCTGTAACGAATAAAATTTTCTCCAAAATATTATTATACAATCAACTCCCTATAAATTTTTATTTTTCATGATAGGTAAATATTAACACTTTTTATTATATTGTTATATGTTTTATATTGTTAATATTATTTACTATACACCATGAAAATTGTGTTGTTACAACCCTTTAGTAACAAATGTGAGGGATTTTGATCTTAATTTAAAATTCAACTCCTAACGTGATTTTCCAGCAGTGCATTGATTATCTAGGTTCTTGAGATTATCATAAATTAATTATTTTACTTAAAATTACACATGCTTAAATATATATTTTAAGAACACAGGAGTTCAAACTAAATATTTCTCATCCTTACCTAATTGTTCTAGCTAGAATTTCTACAGCAATGTTAAATAACATTGGTGAGAGCGGGCATCCTTGTCTTATCTCCAATCTTAGAGGGAAAACTTTAAGCCTTTCACCATAATATGTTGTAGCTGTCTGTTTTTGCTATTTGTTCTTTATTGTGTTGAGAAAGCTTCCTTTTATTCCAGTCTTTTATCAAAAAAGGATGCTGGATTCTGTCAAATGCTTTTTTGCTTCAATAGTGATGATCATGTAGTTTTTCACCTTCGTTTTGTTAATATAGTGTATAATGTTAATTGCTTTTTTTGTGTTGAACAACACTTATATACCTGGAATAAAACCCACTTGATCAAGTTGTACAATTATTTTAATGTGATGTTGGATTCAATTTTCAATTATTTTGTTGAGGATTTTTTCATCAATATTCATAAGAGAAATTGGTCTATAATTTTTTTCTTGTAGTATCTTTTCATGGATTTGGTATTAGGATGATGCTGGCCTCATAGAATGAGTTAAGTAGTGTTCCTTACTCTCCAGTTTTTTGGAAGCATTTGAGTAGGATTTGAAATGAATATGTATTCAATGATTGGCAGAGTTTATCTGTGAAATAATCTGCCCCAGTCTTTTCTTTGTTAGCAGTGTTTTGGTGACTGATTCTCTTTATTTGTGATTGTTTTGCTAACCACAAATCTGTTATATATCAGTGCTTGAGAAACATATGAACAACCTGAAGCCTATTGATCTCTGAGGACTATACTTAACAGGTAAGTTGAAAATAATAGGTTCAGATAAAAGGTATACACAAATTGTGATTAAGGAATTTATAAATAACTATACTATGTTATATTGAGGAAATAGATTTTTATATATTCCTAGATAGGGCCTACTGAGGGGGTGTTGATTTCATAAGGACATATGGCTTGTCTATGGTGTCTGGACATCCCTGTGGACCTCAGGAGCACTTTTGTTTCAGGTTTTTATTACTGTGGCAGTTTGTGAAGTCTGGCTGAGAGCTGGATAGTTGTGACCTCTTGAATGACTTCCAGACTCACTTTGAAATCTCTTAGACATAAAAACCATATTTTATTTAGCATTTACCCCTTTTGGTTAAGTTCTTCCTCCAAATACATCACTCATTAAGGTATGGTAATAATCCCTTGGTGTTAGGGAGGCTCATCCCTGGGAGTTATGTCCCATGTTGGGAGGGAAGTTATGAGTTTATTTGCAGTTTGCCTCAGAGAGAGGCCATATTTGAGAAACAAAGTGGTTTTTAGGAGGCAGCTCTTAGGCATTGATTATACTTAGGCTTAATTTCATTATTACTTGAATAAGGTCTTTAAATGTAAGCCTTAAAATCAAGGGCTTTGCTTCTTGGTCTGTTTTCATTTATTGGGCTAGGCTTGTATAATCCAGAGCTTTTTGCCATCTTATTTTAGAAAGGAGCAGGAATTCCCTAAGAGAAACATAATATTTTGTTAGCGACTGTGGGGGGGCTCTGTCTATCCAGAAAACATACCTATGGGAAACCAGAATACCTTTATATCCCATGGAGGTATCTAGCTATGTAAATTTCAAAGAAATCAGGACACCTGAAAATATCCTATCTTTACCTTCTTACCAGGGTTAATTTACATGAGAATTGGAACAGAGGTCATATACTTGCCTTGGTTTTTAGGTAAAATTTTTCATATGTACTTTCAGAAAAGTCACAGAGGAAAAGAAAATAATGGACAAGGAAACTTGGTTGTTTCTGCAGCCTATAATATTTTTCTAAGAATAAAATATGTAACATTCCAAAATGCTCCCCTATTTTTGATACTTAACATTGATGTGCTAACTTTGTTACAATTGATGCAAGGATGTTAAGCTACTACTGTTAATTATTGTCCATATATTACTTGAGTTGCATTCCCCCCACCCCCCATACACCATCATCTTATGAATACCTTGTACAAATGATGTATCTTTGTTATAGGTCTGAGATAATATTCTTATATTTGTCTTATTAACCACAGTCTTCATTCACCACAGGGTTAACTGTATTATACAATCACATGTTTTAGCCTCTGATTTTCCTTCTAGCAACATATACACCCCAAAGTTTCCCCTTTCAACTATATTCACAGACTTACCTCATCACTGTTACTTACAAGCACACTGTTGCTCTACCCTCACCTATGTCCATTTCTAAAGCATTACAGTCAAAGTACTTAAAAACTTTGTACAGATAAAATGTTGGCTTCTCATTCTCTACTCCCAATGTTTCTTCTGGGAACCTATCTTCTAAATTCCACCTCTATTTGCTTATAATATTTACTTATCAGTGATATCATAGAATACTTGACATTTTGTGTATGGATTATTTTACTCATCATAAGATCCTTGAGGTTCATCCGTATTGTTGCATGTGTCAGTATTTCATTATTTTTACAGCTGAATTATATTCCATCATATGTGTATAACAGATTAAGTTTATCCATTCATCTCTTGGTGGACGCTTGTGTTGCCTCTATCTTCTGGCAATTGTGAAAATGCTGCTGTGAATAATGGGGCACAAATATCTGTTCATGTGCCTGTTTTAAGTTCTTTTCAGTATAAACCTAATAGTGGGAATGTTGGATCTTATGGCAACTCCTACTTAGGTTCAAGAGAATCCACCAAACTGTCCTCCACAGTGGTTGCAGTAGTCTGCATTCCCACAAACAGAGAATGAGTGCTCCTATTTCTCCACATCCTCTCCAAAACTTGTTTAGTTTTCTGTTTCTTGATAACCAGTCTAAAAGGTGTGAAATGATATCTCATTAGTTTTGATTTACATTTCCCTAAGACCTAGTGCTGTTGGACATCTTTTCTTGTGCTTTTTAGCCATTTTTATTTCATCTTTTTAAAAATGTCAATTTATTACATTGGCCCATTTTAATTTGGGTTGCCTTTTTATTGTTGAGTTGTAGGATTTCTTTGTATATGCTGGATAACAGACCTTTATCAAATATGTGGTTTCCAAATATTTTCTTCCAATTGCATAGATTGCCTTTTCACTTTCTTTACAAATTACTTTTAAGCACAAATTATTTTAAAAATTTTGGGTAGGTCCCATTTATCTAATTTTTCTTTCATTGATTGCACTGTGGGTGTAAAATTTCTTAAATCATTGCCAGCCACAAGATATTGAAGAGGTTTCCTTACATTTCTTCTTGGAGTTTTATGGTCTTGTTTCTTATATTTAGGTCTTTGATCCATCTTGAGTTAATTTGTGTATAAGATGTGAGGTAGGATCCTCTTCCATTCTTTTGGATATCCAGTTGTCCCTGCACCATTGTTGAAGAGACTATTTTTTCC
Organism: Cabassous unicinctus; assembly: GCA_029593785.1. Taxonomy (NCBI): domain Eukaryota; kingdom Metazoa; phylum Chordata; class Mammalia; order Cingulata; family Chlamyphoridae; genus Cabassous; species Cabassous unicinctus. The sequence continues at coordinate 21,380 of JAQZBX010014842.1, forward strand.
TAATTGAGGAAGCATGACATCCTTGTTAAAGATCAGTGGGATGTAGATATGTGGTTTATTTTTGATCTCTCAATTCTGTTACACTGGTCAATATGTCTAACACTGTGCAAATACCATACAGTTTTGATCACTGTGCATTTGTAATATGTTTTTAGATCAAGATATTTTTTTTGTTTTTAATTACTGCAATACAGTGGTGGGAAAACATTTTATGTAACAGGTATATGGTAAATATTTTAGGTTTGGGGGACCATACAATCTCTGTTGCAACTACTCAACTCTGTCATTGTAGCATGAAGACATACATAGATAATATGTCAAAGCATGATTGTGGCTATGTTTCAATAAAACTCCAGTTAAATCAAGCAAAGGGCCAGATTCAGTCCATGGCTACAGTTTGTCAACCCTTGCTCTAAAAAATAATTGACTTTGTTTTTCCTTAATTTATATTTTTTCTAAAGGATACATAGGTTACATAAAATGTTACATTAAAAATATAAGGGATTCCCATATTCTCCACCACCTACACTTCCCAATTTTCCCCACATTAACAACTTCTTTCATTAGTGTGGTACATTCATTGCAATTGATGAACATATTTTGGAGCATTGTCATTGAGGATGGGTGATAGTTTACATGGTAGTTTATACTCTCTCCCACTTATTTCTGTAGGTTATGGCAGGATATATAATGGCCTGTATCTCTCATTGCAATGTCATTCAGGACAATTCCAGGTCCCAAAAATGCCCCCATATCCCCCCCCCACCTTCAGCAGCTCCAGTGGCCAATGTCTCCACATCAATGATATAATTTCTTTCATTTCTAGAATCACAAGTCTATAGTAGAATACCAGTAAGCCCACCTTAGTCCATATTTTATTCCCCAGTCTTGAGGATTCTGGGATGGTGATGCCAACTCCACCTGTACTTGAGAAGCTGTTTGGATCCCATCCAGTGGATGGATGGGATGCTCCTGCTTGCAGTTGTAGACTCTCTTGGTTCCTTTGTATGGAGGTTGTCCATTCTTGCCTCTTTGTTAGTTGTCCTTGGTAAGTCCAATGAAATGGAGATTAGGTGTTGCAACTCTGCTGAGGCTCAGGATCCAGCTGGCACATGGGCAGCCAAAAATTCAAGTCTTTAGGGCATATGCCTACCATCTCCAGCACCAACTATAAGTTCAAATAGAAGGGAGAGAAGAGGCATGTGTAGAAAAGTCACAACTGAATCCAACTATGTCACACTCAGGAGCACAAAATCCCAAGTAGGGCACACTGGCAAGGCACCAAACTCTGGTACTATCTGCCATGACCATAGGGCCTAGGTGTCTCCAAAGCCCTCAGGAACCCAAGTATTTTGGTGTAGTATCTACTTTAGCAGTCTATTCCAACCTGCTGAGACATGCATAAGCAGTACCTCTGGAATGACTTCCTGACTCACTTTGAAATCTCTTAGCAATATAAACTCATTTGTCTTTTCCTTTTCCCCTTTTTATTCAAGGTCTTTTTCCAGTTGTATTGCTAGTTGATTCTTGGTAATAATCTCTCAGTGCCAGGGAGGCTCATCTCTGGGAGTCATGTCCCATACTGAAGGGAAGGTAATGAATTTCTATGCTAAGCTTGCTTAGAGAGAGACCACATTTGAGAAACATGGAAGCTTTCAGGAAGTAACTCTTAGGCACTCTACAACACTAGGCTAAGTTGCAATTTCAAGAACAATGGCATGTAAGCATAGTCATCAATATCAAGAGCCCATCAAGGGACCATTCTTCTTCATTAGGAAATGCCCCTGTACTCAGGGGCTTGTTGCTGTTCCATTAGATAAAGTGGTAGAGCTCCCCCAGATGGGAATTCAATACTCTTCTGGCTATTGTGTGAATCTCTACCCACTGTGACAATGCCTCATGAACATTTGAACACATTTATATATCTTAAATATATGCCCGGATGAACTTCTCCCCATGTATCATCCATCACTGACACCCCACACCAATGATTTGCCCCTGCCACAGTTGTAACCCTTCTGTGGTCCAAAACTTCTTCAAAGATGAAGCCAAGAACATTGCCAAATATGATTAAAAGCAAAATGAAATAATAGTGATAGGTTTAAATGCAAGGAATAAAATACATAATAACTTAGCACAACTATAACTTATTAAAATAAAAAAATAAAAAATTTGGGATATTAAAAAATAATGAAAAATATTAAAAATAAATATTTTGACATTTTGCCTTACATCATTGTAATATCTGTTGTGCCATATGTACAGTTATGTTTTCTTCCATTTCTTCCCGATTGTCTTACTTTTTTTCATTTTGTCTTCAAAGAAGTTTTAGGTCACAGTAAAGTCACATAAAGAATATAGGGGACTCCCATATACCCAGTATCTTCCCCCTTTTCCCCCTTCCCTTTTTGGTAACCTTTTTATGTGTGGATAGTATATTTGTTACAACTGATGTACAAAAATTGAAACATAGCTACGAACCATAGTCAATGGTTTACTTTATGGTTAATATTTTAGACCATACACTTTTATAAATTTTTGCTGAAATTTAACATGGCTTGTATCTAACATTGCAAGATCATGCAAAACACTTCCATTACAACATAAATACCCCCTCTTCCATCTATTCTATTCCTCCCTCCCCATCCCCTGTAGGCCCACAGCGACCACCAGGCTTCACTCCTTGAAGTACAAGATACATTGTTACTTGCAACAGCACTGGGGGCTTGACATACTGTCTGTCCTCCCTTATTAGAAAGTGCCTATGCTCTCGAAAGACATCCACCCTTCTTTTTGAGAATAATTGGGGCCTCCCCAGGATGGGAGTCTATCACATTCCCACTCATTGTGTGGCTCTCCACCCACTGATACAACACATTATGACAAAATGATCACTCACACATTCTCTGGAAGACTGACCCAGGTGGGTCCTGTCCTGTTTGTCCCCCCATCCAACATCCTAAAACAGTAACCCTTCCTTGTCATATTACCAAAAGAGCTTTCCCAACATAGTAGTTTCAACCACATACCCAACAATCCCAGGTATTCACCTACTCCCTCCCACAGCCCTCCCCCCATTTCCACAGACCATCCAACCCACCTTTCCCATCCTATCACTGTCAAACTTGCAACACCCAACCCCAATAGTATTACTACATCCCTGTCATATCACTTCACTGCAAAGCTACTCACTTCCACCTTATCATAGATTTCACCCCTATGGGCATTGGTTCAAAACCTTCTTCTCCCTTTCTATTTCCTGTAAAACTGTCTTCCAGACTCTTGCTCTCTGAGTCTCCTTGATTTGCTTAATTCATATCAGAGAGGTCATGTAATATTTGTCCTTTAATGTCTGGCTTGCTTCACTCAACATAAGGTCCTCAAGATTCATCCATGTTATCCTTGTGTTACCACTATATTCTTCTTACAGCTGAGTAATATTCCATTATATTTATATATCACATTTTGTTTATCCATTCATTTGTTGATGGGCATTTGGGTAGATTCCAACTTTTATAGTAAATAATGCTGCTATGAACATCGGTGTGCATATATTGGTTCCTGTTCTCGCTTTCACTTCTGGTATATACCAAGAAGTGGAATTGCTGAATCATATGGCAGATCTGTTGTTAGGTTTTGGAGAAACTGCCAAATTGTCCTACACAATGGCTGCACCTTCTACATTCCCACCAGCAATGGATGAGACTTCCCATTCCTACACATCCTCTCCAACACTTACAGTCCTCTTTTTTTTTAGTGGTTGTCATTCTAATCCATTTAAGATGGTATCTCATTGTAGTTTTGCTTTGCATTTCCCTAATAGCTAATGATGTTGAGCTTCTTTTCATGTGCTTTTTAGCAATTTGTATTTCTTCATTGGAGAAGTATCTGTTCAAGTCACTTGCCCATTTTTTAAATGGATTCTTTGTCTTTTTATTTTGAGAATAGGATTTCTTTATATATGCTGCATATTAGGCTCCTATCAGATATATGGTTACCAACTATTTTTTCCCATTGGGTAGGCTGTCTTTTCATGTTCTTGACAAACTCCTGGAATGCTACTGAACTCATTCTAAGAAGCTAACATCTCCCTAATACCAAAGCCAAATAGAGATATAATGAATAAAGAAAATTACAGGCCAATTTCTTTAATAAATATATTTGAAAAAATCTTAAACAAAATACCTGATAAACAAATGCTAAAACACATTAAAAAATTATACACCATGATCAAGTGAGCTTTATATGAGGTATACTAGGAGAGTTCAACATAGAAAATTAATAAGTGTAATATACCACATTACTAAATCAAAGAAAAGAAAACATATGCTCTTCCAACAGATGTAAAGTTCATTTAACAAAATAAAACATCCCTTCTTTATAAAACCACTCCAGAAGATAAGAATAGAAGGACACTTCCTGAGCATAATAAAGTGCACTTATGAAAACCCTACAACTGACATTGTACTCAGTGGGAAAAACTGACAGCTTTCCCACTAAGACTGGAAACAAGACACAAATGTCCACTCTCTTTACTGCTATTCAATATGGTGCTCTAAGTTCTATCTAGAGCATTTAGACTTGATAAAGAAATAAAATGTACCCAAATAGAAAAGGAAGAAATAAAACATTCACTACTCACTGATGATATGATCCTATACTTAAATAATCCCAAAAAATTCACAACAAAACTACTACAACTTATAGACTATATCAGTCAAGTTGTGGGACAGAAAATTAGTATGCAAAAATAAATAACGTTTTATACACTACTAATCATCAATCTGACGAGAAAGTCAGAAAAAAATCCATTAAAAGTAGTGACTAAAAGAAACAAATATTTAGGAATGAATTTAACCAAGGACATAAAAGACCTGCTTTCAGAAAACTATAAAACATTGCTAAGAGAGACCAAAGATGATCTAAATAAATGAAATGATATTCCTTGTTCATAGGTTTGAAGACTAAATAATATTGCAATGTCAATTCTAGGCAAACTATAGATTTAACATAATCTTAATAAAAATCCAATATACTTCATTGTAGAATTGGAAAAGTCAATTATCAAATTTATCTGGAAGGATAAGGGTCCCTGAGTACTGAAAAATATCTTTAAAAAGAAGAAATAATTTGAAGGACACTCACTTCCAGACTTTAAAGCATATTATCTAGCTAAGTAGTAAAACAGTATGTTACTAACATATAAATAGACAGATTGACCAATGGAATCAAATCAAGAATTTGGAAATAGACCCTTACATCTATGGTCAAGTGATTTTTGACATGAGCAGAGCTGGGTCACAACAGCCTATTCAAGAAATGGTGCTTGGAGAACTGAATATCCATAACTAAAGGAAAGAGGACAACTATCTCACACTTTATACAAAAATCATTTCAAAATGGATCAGGGACCTAAGTATAAAAACTAGAACCATAAAATTCCTAGAAGAAACTTTAGGGAAACATCTTCAAGATCTTGAAATTGGTGGTGGTTTCTTTGACCTTACATCCAAATATGAACAACAAAAGAAAAAAAATAGATAAATAGGACTGACTCAAATTCAACACTTTTGCATTTCAAATGATTTTGTTAAGAACGAGAAAAGACAGTGAAATTAATTGGAAAAAATCTTTGGAAATCACATATCTGATAAGGGACTGATGTACATGTTTTATAAAGAAATTATACAATTTAACAACAAAACATCAAACAACATAATTAAAATGGGCAAAATAATTTAAAATACATTTTTTTCTGAAGTGGAAATACACATGAAAAGATGTTCAACATAACTAGCTATCAGGGAAATGAAGATCAAAATTACAATGAGATATCATGTCAAACAATACATAATGGTCATTATTTAAAAACAGCAGAAAACTGCAAGCAAGTAGAGGATGTGGAGAAATGGGAAAAAAACCTGCACCATTAGTGGGAGTGTAAAATGGTGCATCCTCTGTGAAAGATGATTTGAAATTTCCTCAGGGAACTAAATATAGAACTGCCATGTGATCCATCAATCCTGTTACTAGGCATATATTCAAAAGACCTGAAAACTGGGACAGGAACAGATATTTGCACACCAATGTTCATGGTGTGTTATTCACAATTGCTAAAAGATGGAAACAACCTAAATGTCCATCAAGCAATGAATGAATAAATAAGACTTGGCGTAATCATTTGATGGAATATTATTCAGCTATAAGAAGAAATCTATTGAGGAAGCACATGAAAACATGGAAGAACCTTCATGATATTATAGTGAAATAAGCCAGATCAGGAGGATGAATACTCTATGGTCTCACTGATATGAATTAAATACAATGGGTAGACTTAGAGAATTGGACTAGGACTAGGAAGTGTAAGTTGGTGGGAGATGAAATGTGGGTTGAGAAGGGAGAGATGAGGCTGGATGTATGTAGAATGTTTTATAAGGTCAAATATAAATATGTGGTAATAGATGGACTTGATGGTAAAATATTTTGACTGTAACAAGTCCTGTTGATATATGGATGTGATTGCTGTGTAAAAGTACTCTAGGGGATTAATACAAGAGGACAGCTGGATTTTAATATAAGGAATGTATAATAACAATTTTGGTGGTAGATGCGGATTGTGGTAAATCATATAAAAACAGGAATGTTCTAGAAGGTGTTAAGAATGTGGTGATACATGGGGAAAAATAGCCAATGCAATTTATAGACTATAAGTAACAGCATTGTAATGTTTTTGTAGCAAAAACACAGAAGATGATATATCAATGCTAAAGGTAAAAAAAGAATATGTGGTTTGGTTTTTAGAGATATGACTATGAATAAGAATTTTTTTCTCACTTCATTTTTTTCTTTAATCAGGAGAACTTGATTACATCATTTAAGTAATCTGTGTTAATCTATATATCCTTCTGAGGAACAATTGAATTTGTAGTTGGAATTAGAGGGGTAAAAATTGCCTTGACAAAACTTCAAGAGAAATATTCCAAAACATTTTAAGCTGCATTTTTCTATTATTTTATTTTATTTTTTGAAATAAATTTGAGTAAAAATGCGTTATTGCTTAAAAATGCTGACACCTGAGCCTTCAACACATAATGATCTTTTTTTTTATTCCTGGTGGGTTCTTGCCTGATTGTTGATGGCTGCTTCCTGGTCAGGTTGGTGGTTTTGGAAGTTTGGGGTGGCTGTGGCAATTTCTTAAAATAAGACAACAATGAATCATAAGGCATAAATGGGCTTTTCTTTTCACAAAAGTTTTCCCTGTGATAGTAGATGATTATTCTTGATGGCATTTTACCCACATTAGAACTTGGATTCTTCTCATCCATTAAAGTTTATCATGAGACTGAAAAACTAAGGAATATCTTCTTGCTCTACTTCTGATTATAATTCTCTTGCTATTTACCCCACATCTGCTGTTACTTCTGCCACTGAAATCTTGAATCACTATCCATGATGGTTGGAATCAACTTCTTCCAAACTCTTACTCATGGTGATATTTTTACCTCCTCCCATGAAGAAAAATGTTCTTTGTTTTATTAAAGAAGCTTTAGATTATATAGATATTACCTTAAAAATGTTGGGCATTCCTATACACCCTACCCCCTCCATATATCACAATTTCCCCCATTAACAACATCTTTCATTAGTGTGGTAAATTTCTTACAATGGATGAATAAATATTAAAGGGTTGCTAGTAACCATGTCCTAGAGTTTACATTATGGTTTACACTTTGCAATGCACAATTTTATATGTTTTGACAAAATATATATTGGCCTGTATCTGTCATTGTAGTGTCATGCAGAACTATTCCAATGTCACAAAAATGCCCCTTATTACACATATTTTTCCGTTTCATGCCTCTCAGAACCTCTGGTGACCACTGCCTTTATATATGTTTTATTTATTAGGCATTGTGCCTCACTTTGAGAACCTAGTGGGATTCCCCAGGATCGGAGTTTAATATTTTCCATTCATCTGTTGATGGACACTTGGGTTGATTCCAACTTTTGGCAATCATGAATGATGCTGCTATGAACATTGGTATGCAGATATGTTTCCCTGCTTTCAATTCTTCAGGGTATATCCCTGGCAATGGGAGTGCTGGATCATATGGCAGTTCTATAATTAGCTTCCTGAGGAACCAACAAACCATCCTCCACAATGTCTTCACCGTTCTATATTCCCACCAGCAGTGAATGAGGGTTACCTTTCCTTCACATCCTCTGCAAAACGTGTAGCTCTCTGTTTTTTAATAGCCACCAGTCTAATAGGTTTAAGATGATATTTTATTGTAGTTTTGATGTAAAATTCCCTAATAGCTAGTGATGTTGAACATCTTTTCATATCCTTTTTAGCCATTTATATTTCCTCTTTGGAGAAATGTCTATTCAAATCTCTTGCCCATTTTTAAAATTAGTTGTTTGTCTTTTTATTTTTGAGATGTAGGATTTCTTTATGTATGCTAGATATTAGGCCCTTATGGATAAATCATTAACAAATATTTGCTCCCATTGAGTAAGCTGCCTTTTCAATTACTTGCCAAACCTCTTTGAAGTGCAAAATATTTTAAATTTTTGAAGAGGTCCTATTTATTTATTTTTCTTCTATTGCTCATGCTTTGGGTGTAAAATTTATGAAACCATTTCCTACTACAAGATCTCATAGATCCTTTCCTTCATTATCTTCTGGGAACTTTATGAACTTGACTCTTATATTTAGCTCTTTGATCCATCTTGAGTTAATTTTTGTATTGGGCATGAGATGTGGGTCCTCTCTTATTCTTTTGGTTATGGAAATCCTGTTCTCTAAGTACCACTTTTTGAAGAGGCCATTCTTTTCCAGCTGAGTGGGCTTGGTGGCCTTGTTGACTATCACTTGGCCATCTATGTGAGGATTTATATCAGAACAATCAATTCAGTTCCATTATTCAGTATATCTATCATTATGCCAATACCATGCAGTTCTGATCACTGTAACTTTGTAGTATGCTATAGAGTTCAGGTAGTGTGATTCTTTCCATTTATTTTTTTCTATATATTTTTGGCTATTTTGGGCCCCTAACTCTTCCAAATAAATTTCATAATTTGCTTTGCCAATTCAGTGAAAAATGCTGTTTTAATTTTTATTTGGATTGAATTACATCTATAAATCAGTTTGGATAGGATATGTTTACTTATATGAAAAGAGTAAATCAAAACTATAAATTGTCTGCAGTTTATGATTAAAAGGTATTTTACTTTTCTCCATACCCTTCTGTTCAAAAGGGTAATAAAGTCATGATGGTTAATTTTACATGTCAACTTGGCTATTCTGTTGCCCACTTTTGTGCTTAAGTAAGAACTGGCATGATTTTTACTATGAGGTTATTTTATACATGGATTTAAATCATTAGACTTTGAAAGCACCTATAGATAATTACATCTACTATCAACAAAGGATTGCATGATTGTTTCCAACTTTGGGAAATTGTGAATAATGCCACTATGAACATTGGTGTGCAGATGTTTGTTCATGTCACTGCTCTCAGTTTTTCTGGGTATATATCTAGTAATGGTATTGCCAGTTCACATGGTACATGGATATTCAGCATCCTTAGGAATTGCCAAATAGTACTCCACAGTGGCTGTACCATTCTACATTCCCATCAACAATGAATAAGCACAACTCTTTGCATAATCTCCAACATTTACATTTTATTTTTAACAAAAATGGACCAAAGAAATTCTGCATTGATATAAGTAGAGGATATTTTCCACTAAGATTACTAGGGGAAAATTATTCAGAATGTTACTGTTTCAAACCAGCACCTGTCCAATCATGTACTTGTTGAGGGAGAAGTTATATGGCGTTAGTGGCACTATCTAGAACACTTTTCAAATTCTAAACAAAAACATATAGTTTTTTCCTACTTATCATTATTTTTGTAATGTTTGGTCAGAAAATGATTTAAGAAAAAGGAAAGTGTTCCAAGATTCCCTATCTGTGGCTAAATTATTGATTATTAAATTGAGGCTCAGTTACTCTCCTCCTTGAATAAGATAGTTATAAATCTTTGCCTTTTAATAGCCACCAGGCTAACATGGGTAATATTTATCTCACTGTAGTTTGGATTTGCATTTCCCTAACAGCTAATGAACCTGAGCATCTTTTCATGTGCTTTTTAGCCATTTGTATTTCTTTTTAATTTTGAGGAGATCTCATTTAACTATATTATATTTTGTTTCTCATGCTTTGGGTGTCAAGTTAATGAAAGTAGTTCCTACTACAAGATCTCATTGATGATTCCCTACATTAACTTCTATGAGCTTTATGATCTTGGTGCTTATATTTAGGTCTTTGATCCATCTTGAGTTAATTTTCGAATAGGGCATGATATGGTTATCCTCTCTCATTATTTTGGAAATTGATATCCAGCTCTCCCAGCACCATTTGTAGGAGGGGCCATTCTGTTCCATTTGAGTGGTGTTGGTAACCTTTTTGAATATTAATTGACTGTATATGCAAGGATCAATATCAGAATTCTCAATTCAGTTCCATTGGTCAGTATGTTTATACTTGTGCCAATACTGTGCAGTTTTGACTGCTGTAGCTTTGTAGTATGCTTTTAATTCAGGTAGCTATATTCCTCCTATTTCATTGTTCTTTTTCAATATGTTTTTGGCTATTTGGCACCCCTTGCCCATATGAACAATTTCATAATTAACTTTCCCAATTCAGTAAAAAAATGTTGTAATTTTTATGGGGATTGCCTTAAATCTGTAAATCAATTTAGGTAGGCCAGACATCTTAATGATGTTTAGTCTTCCAATCCATGAACATGGATGATTCTTCCATTTGTTTAATCCTTCTTAGATTTCCTTTAAAATGTGTAATTTTTAGTGTACAAGTCCTTTACATGTTTAGTCAAGTTTATTCCTAGGTATTTTAGTTCCTATTGTATGTGGATTTTTTTCTTGATATCCTCCTCATATTGCTTATTATTGGTGCTCAGAAATGCTACCAATTTTTTGTGTTGATCTTATATCCTGCCACTTTACTGAACTCATTATCAGTTCTAGAAGCTTTGTTGTAGATTCCTCAGGGCTTTCTATGTATAGTATCATATTGTCTTCAAATAGTGAAATTTTTACCTCTTCCTTTCCAATTTGGATTCATTTTATATCTTTTTCTTGCCTAAGTGCTTGAACAAGTATTTCAAGCACAATTTTAAATAAGAGCAATGACAGTGGGCATCGTTGTCTTGTTGCAGATCTTAGCAGGAAACCCTGTAGCATTTCACCATTGAATATTACATTAGCTGGAGGGATTTCATATATACACTTTATCATGTTGAGGAAGTCACCTTCTATTCCTATCTTTTTTTAGTGAATTGATTCTTCCATCCTTTATTCTTTTTTATTTTTAAAGAAGCTTTAGATTCCATAAATGATATATTGAAAAAATAGGGAGAATCTCATGTTCCCCACCTCCTCCCACTCTCTTTCCCTTAACATCTTTCATTAATGTGGTACATTTGTTACAATTCATGAACACATATTAAAGCATTGCTACTAGCCATGGTCAATAGCTTACATTATAATTTACATTATGAACCATGCGTTTTTATAGGTTTTGCCTAAATGTGTAAAGGCTTGTATCAGTAATTACAATGGTATTCAGAACATTTCCAACATCTGAAAAATGCCCCATGTTACACCTATTCTTCCTTCTCCCTACCCTCAGAACCTCTGGTGACCACTGTCTTTACATCAATATTATATGATCTTCCATTGCTAGAATAATAGTGTCTACTTTAGTCCAAGGTCACACTCCTTCTCCCATGTCTGTTCACTCCTCAATCTTGAGGATTTTAGGATGGTGATACCTACTCTGTTTCTGAATGAGGGGGCGTAGATCTCATAGGGCAGATCGATGGAACTGTCTTGCTTGCAGTTGCAGATACTCTTGGTCATGGTGTGTAATTCATTTGATGTGTTGCTGAATACAATTAGCAAGTATTTTGTTGAGGATTTTAGCATCCAGGTTCATGAGAGTGATTGGTCTGTAGTTTTCCTTTCTTGTGGTGTCTTTATGTGGCCATGGTATTAGGGTGATTTGGGCATCATTGAGTGAGATAGACATTGTTTCCTCCACTTCTATTTTTGGAAGAGTTTAACCAGGATTGGTGTTCTTTCTTGAATGATTGGTAGAATTCACCTGTGAAGCCATCTAGTCCTGGGCTCTTGTTTGTTGGTAGGTTTTGATGACTAATTCAATCTTGTTACATGTGATTGGTCTGTTGACTTCATCAATTTCTTCTTTCATCAATGTAGTCTGCTTGTTTGTTTCTAGAAATTTATCCAATTCATCTAAGTTGTCCATCTGTTTGCATATAATTTTTCAATTTATCCTCTTATGATACTCTATTTCTGTGAGGTCAGTGGTAATATCCCCTCCCTCTTCTTATTTTACATATTTCCATCTTCTCTTTTCATCTTTGTTAGTCTAGCTACAGTTTTGTCATTTTTATTAATATTCTCAAAGAACCAGATTATGATTTCATAATTTTTTCTAATTTTTTAATTCTCAATTTCATTTAGCTCTTCTCTAATATTTTTATTTCCTTCTTTCCGCTTGCTTTGAGATTAGTTTGCTGTACTTTTCTAGTTCCTCTAGGTGTGCAGTTAGGTCTTTGATTTTAGCTCTTTTTCTTTTTTATATAGGCATTTTCAGTTATAAATTTCCCCCTCAGCACTGCTTTTGCTGCATCCTATATATTTTAATATGTTGTTTTCTCATTTTTATTTGTTTCAAGCAAGTTACTGATTTCTTTGAAGAGATATAGGCACACCAATGTTCATAGCAGCCAATGTTCATATTCATTATTGCCAAAAGTGGAAGTAACCCAAGTATCCATAAACAGATGAATGGATAAGCAAATTGTGGTATATACAGTAGAATGGAATATTATTCAGCTGTAAAAAGAAATGCAGTATTAACACACAGGACAACATGGATGAATCTTGAAGATCTTTTGTAGAGAGAAGAAAGCCAGTCACTGAAGGATAAATATTACATGACTCCACTGATATGGCTTAAGCAAATTGAGCAGAGCTAGAGTCTGGAAGATAGTTAATCAGGAGAAAGAAAGGGAGCAGAGTCTGGTGAGCCAATGCTCAATATGGGCAAAACCTATGATAAGGTGAATGGGGTGTTTCGACAGTGGACGGGGGTGATGTTGTTGCAGAGATGAGGGGCATCATAGGTTCTGAAATTTGAGGGGTAGTAAGGTTAGGGGGGTTTGAGTTGGACTATCCATGTAATCGGGGAGAGGGTTGGAGGTAGAAACAAGGTGAATTTTGGGGATTTGTCAGTGTGTGGCTAAAAATACAATGGTGGGAGTGTTCTTTTGTCAAATATGTCAGGGGAGGGTTACTGGTGAAGGGCGTCAGGGGTGGGGGTTTTGTGAGATAAGGCACACCTGGGGCATGCATTTATGGAATATGAAAATGTTATCTCAGTGGGTAGAGACCCACACAATAAACAAGAAAGTATTCAAGTCCCATTTGGGGGAGTCCTGCTATGTTCTCAGTTAGAGGGACAAGAATCTCTTGAGAACATGGCAGTGCCTAATAAAAAATAACAGATCAATATGTCAAGCCCTCAATATTAATGCATGTAACTATAAGCCTTATTCTTCAAAAACTGGAACTTAGTGGTTGCCATAGTTTCTGACTGCAAGGAGGAAGGCAGTTTTAGTGTGTTGGAATTGTTCTGCATGATCTTGCAATGATGGATATAAGCCTTTTAAAATTTTAACAAATCCTATAAAAGTGTATGGTGCAAAATGTAAACCATCATGTAAACCATTGACCATAGTTAATAGCAATGCTTTAATATTTGTTCATCAATTTTAACAAAGTTACCATTCACATGTAAAATGATACTAATAGAGTGGGAGAGGGGCATGAGGTTGTGTATAGGGGAATCACTTATATTTTCTATGTGATTTTCTCTAACCTAAAGCTTCTTTGAAGATAAAGTAAAAAAAAAAAAAGACACTGGGGAAATATATGGAAGAAACTGTCACTGTACATCTGTACATAAAAGACAACACATCTTATGGAGATGAAAGATACCTCCAAAATTTTTTTTTATTTCTTATTTTTGTATTTTATTTGTTATTTTTATTATCAATTCTAATATATTATTTTCTTATTTTTCATTTGAGTTTGATTTTTTTGGCTTTGTTTTTTGGGAGGTTTTGGATGATAGAAATGTCACAACTATGGCAGGGAAGGGTCGCTGGTGCAGGGTGTCAGTGAAGGGGGTATATGTAGGGAGGGGTGTACTAGGGTATGCCTTTATGCCATGTGAATTTTTTTAAGGGGTCATGGGACATTGTTTCGGTGCGTGAATATCCACACAATAACCAAAAGAATATTGAATTCCCATTCTGGGAAGTCCTGCCACATTTTCTAATAAAGAGGTCAGAATCCCCTGAGTACATGGGCTTTGCCTTGTGAAGGAGGACAAACCATTATGCCACGCCCTTGATATTGATGCTTGTATTTATAAACCTTTTCTTGTGAAATTGAAACTTAGCCTAGTAATATATATTGCCTAAGCGTTACCTCTGAAAGTCTCCTTATTGCACAAATGTGGCCTCTCTCTAAGGCAAACTCAGCATATAAATGCACTGCCTTCCCCCCAGTGTGGGATGTGGTTCTTGGCAGGAGCCTCCCTAGCACCCAGGGAATATTATCAAGTGCCAACTAGTGATGCATTTGGAAAAAGACCTTGACCAAAAGGGAGAAATATTAAATGCAGATGAGTTTTTATGGCTAAGAGATTTCAAAGTGAGTTCAGAGGTCATTCCATGGATTACACTTGTGCATGTCTCAGCAGGATTTTAATGACTGCCACAGAAAACAATGCCTCAAACAATGGGGCTCCTGGGGCCTCTATAAATATCTAGACATTATATATAGGCAGGTCAGACAATCTCAGGAATTTGGCACCCTGTCGGTGGGCCTTACTTTGGAATATATGCTGCCCAATGAAAGAGAGTTAGACTCATTTAAAAGTTCCCTACATATGGCTCCTCTGCCCCTTTTATTTAAACTTATAATTACCACTATAGTCATTAAATATATGTCCCAAAGATTTAAATCTTTGGTCTATTCATATAACGGTTGAGTCCTGAATATCAGCAGAGTTGCAATACCTACTCTGCAGTATATTGGACTCGGCCAGGACAACTAACCAAAGGATGAGTATGGACAGCACCCATCCCAAAAAACTGAGAGTATACACAACTGCAAGTAAGACAGTTCCATCCATCTGTCCCATGGGATCGAAACCCCTTCTCAATCAGAAATAGAGTGGACATCCCGATCCCCAAATCTTCAAAATTGAGGAATGAACAAACATAAGGGAAAAGTGCAACTATGGACTAAACCATACCTATTATTATTCTAGCAATGGAAGAACTCACATCATTGATATAAAGGTGATGGTCACCAGAGGTTCTGAGGGAGGGAGAGGGAAGAATAGATGTAACATGGGGCATTTGGGGGGCATTGGAATTGTCCTGCAAGACATTGCAATGATGGATACTGGCCTTTATACATTTTGTCAAAACATAAAATTGTGAGTGCAAAGTGTAAGCTGTAATGTAAATTATAGACCATGGCTAGTAGTAATGTTTCAGTATGAGTTCATCACTTGTAACAAATGTACCAAATAATTTAAGGCTGTTATTAATGGGGTAAGTGGAAGAGGAGGAATGTGTGGGGTATATGGGAATCCCTATATTTTTTATGTAACAGTTATGCAACATAAAGCTTTTCTAAAAATTAAAAAAAAAATAGAAATCTTATCTAGATAAATGAAATTAAAGTTCCCAAATCAGAAGTAAACAAAATTTAGTAAATCTTAAAATGCAACTGATTTTTTTTTTTTGCATCTGTTGAGATGATCATATGGTTTTTCATTTTTTAGTCAATTAATACAGGAATTATATGGAGTGATTTTCAAATGTTAAAGCAACTTTACAATCCAAGGTTAAAATGTACTAAATTTTTTATTATATTCCTAGATTTGTTCATGAAAGATATTGGCCTGTAGTTGTTTTATTCCTTGTAATATTTTTGTGTAGTTTTTGGCACTAAGGTAATGCTGACCTTATAATATGAGTTAGGATATGTGTCTTCCTCGTCTATATTCTGGGAGATTTTGTGTAGTAGTAGACGCGGTATTATTTCTTCTTTAACATTCCATAGAATTTTCCCCTGAAGCCATTTGGGCCTGGATATTTCATTGTGGGGACATTTTTTACAACTTCAATTTCCTTAATTGCTTTAGAACCACTCATGTTCTCTACTTCATCTTGAGTGATAACTGTTTGCATCTTCCAATAATAAACTTGTCCATTTTTCTAAGTTTTATTAATTTAAAATACATCATTGTTCCTGATTGGGTAAACTCATAATCCAAGTAGATTCATGATTTTTATATGAAGGTAGGCATCATTTTACTGAGAAACAAATTCCAGTCCTTTTTGTAATTAGTGGCATATACCTTTTTTTCTGCAATACAGTGTCCATTGGGGGAAACCTATTATGTTTTCGACAGAATACTCCTATGGTATTGTCCAATACCATTGTTTTGGTACCACTCAAAAGAATCTTCTGATATCAGGTGTCAAGATTTATAGTAGTAAGATCATGAAGCTGATAGAAACAATAAATGAATAATTTGGCTTTATAAGAAGTCATTCTTGTAAGGATTATAAAAGTAAGGGAGATTCCAAATGACTACCATTGTTT
>JAQZBX010014843.1:0-38191 GCA_029593785.1 Cabassous unicinctus
GTGCATGAAACTGGGTTTATGGCACAGTTTCCTTAACAACTGAGCCCATTTTTAAATTTGAACCCTCTAAAAATACATTTAGTGTAAACAAAACAATACAATTCAAGAACAGAATTATGCTACAGATATCCAATTTTATTTCAGGGAAAAGTAAGTTAAAATGGCTAATGACGGATACTCAAATCCTTCTTGATTATATCAAAGCATTCTGTACTAGAGTCTCAATGGTCTTAGCTGCTAAGGAAATATAATAGCCAATGGGAACCAAACTCAAGAAGTTTAAAGTAGTTTAATCTGCAATCCAATTTTCTACTCTCCAATATTATGACATGGCCAGAATCAGGCTGGCTCGAGGGGACTCAAATCGAGGATTCCAATTATTATTAGTGGATAAGGCAATTAGAGGGAAACAGTGGTTTAAGGAAAAAGAACCTTGAGATATTGTTGAATTAGTTAGATGAGATGAAGAAAATAAGTGTTTGAGTCGAAATTATTTTTATAACTTCAGTGTTCTTTTCTTCAGCAGAAAATTGGAAGGTTATAGATGGGGGACCTGGAAAAGAAAATAAGGGAAGAGATTTTTCAAGGGAAAAAGTGGCCAATTTCCTCCTTGTAGTCCCATAATTCTTAATTCTTTTAAGTTTTCCTGCCGTGGAACATTATTTTCCATTGTAAAAATGTCCTAAATTCTTGCCAATAAAAAGCACGTATATTTTATAGTCTATTGAATCAAAACTGATATGGCATAAGTGGTTTACAGAAAGATGCATTGAGGCCAGGACCCAAGAGGGATGCTATCATTTCATGTAAAAGTGGCTCAAGAGTAAAATGAACTCTCTGAAATGTTATTCTTTCCCTGGCCAGCTCCTGTCATCCTATAGTGAGATCCTAAAGTTGATGAGCTCAGAGGTAGGGGTGGGTGTTACCGTAGCTAACTCTCTGAGTCCAGGGTCTTACTTCTCTTATATTTCAAAAATTAAGACGACATGTCAACATTTAAACATTTTCTTTGGGATTTTTGCCTGCATCAAATAATTGAAGATACAAATTTTATTGAAATAAAACCTTACCAGAGGAAACATTTTCCCCCTGACTTTTATTCATAAAGTATTAAGAGCTCTTCTATTTTTCTAAAATGTAGTGATGGATGCATTTTGGCAGAGTGAAAATTGAGTAAAATGTTATGATGAATTATAAATACAGACATATTTCATTCTCTCAATACTTTGCATTAAATATGACTGCTGTATTTCTTTCAAGTGACTGAGTTAATTTTATCTGAGAAAATAATAAAATGAACATTCATTTCAGAGGGACTTTTGGAAAAGTTTACACTCATTTCCTTTTTACTTTTACACACATATATTAGCCACTCTTGAAAAGTCAAGAAAAAGCTTTACACATCTCTTGAACTCCACCAAGTGGAAAAGAATTTAAAACAAATATTGACATATAGTAGTGACTTACCATATTACCTAGTGGGGAGAAATTTAAATTAGCTTCTTGAGGCACAGATCAACAAAACTCAGTGGTAAGTGAAGTATGCATGATCTTTGAGAAAGCTTGAACTCTGGAGTAGACTTCAGAAATTTTAATAAGACTAAAATGGAAAAGGGGGAGAGAAGCAATGTACAAATCATCCGGGGCTATTTGAAAGATATGTGTGTACGTGTGTGTGTATACAAATGAATATAGGAGAGGAGGCAGGAGGAACCAAGGGACCTAATAGTTATAACTTAATCGTGATAAATAGTGTAATAAAATATTGATGAAATAAAATAATATAACAAAATAAAATGTGATGACTCAAATGTTATAAAACTGCAAATATATCATGAGCATACTAAATAAGATATTCAGAAAAGAGAGTCAGAAAATTAGTTTTGCCTTTCACACGAAATGTATGTAAATGTATACATTTTCTCTATGTAGAAGTGTTTGTGGGTCTGATAAAGAGTTTATAAAATTGCTCATTTTAGTAGGAGTCATTCAGATTTCACTTTTCCCTACAGGTAAAAGGAGAGCACCTATACATTTGTGACTGAAAGAGGAGCTCATTTCCACTTGCTCTTTGACCAGTTCTTCTGTTATGCAAATCTCTTTTTATACACATAAACACAAAAGATACATGATTAAAGGACATTTAAACAAAAATCATTGGTCAAATTTGTTATGTGTTTAATAATTTATAACCAGTCATTCTACAAGAAAGCTTCATGAAGTAGACTCAAGATTAATTAAAATTAAAAACAGGATAATTAATTAATTAATGTTACATAAAATTAAGCTAAGATTTAGATTGGTACTCTAAACCCATGCTATAAGGATGAACCACAAATTCAATTCGAAGGTCTCTAGTAAATGATGCAAAAGTGAAAATAGGATTAATTATATGATTATTCAAAATATCTGCAAGTTTAAAACAAGTGACTAAGGGAAGCCCATTTATTCCCGGTATTTAGACCAGAGAGAAGTTTCTCCAAAGGATTTGTAAAGAGGATAGTGTGAAATGTAACGAATACAATCTTCAACATCTTCAGATGCCATGGCTCTAATCTCTAAGAACAATTTGAATGTCATAACAGCCTGACCCTGGAATTATTTATTACATTGATGAATAAATATTGCTTAGAATAGCCTCACTGATTGGCTTTTGTTCTTTGGGAAAGATTTTGAATTTACAAAATGTTCAGAGTAATATAGGAAACACCTGTGCACAAAACCCTTAGCTTACTCACAGCCGAACTTTTTGCTATATTTGCACTGTATTATTTTGAAATGAAATAAGACTTACAGATAAAGTTGAACCCCCCCGTACCCCCTTTCAAATCTATCATCATCCTCATTCTCCAGAGGTAGCCACTGTTATGAATTTGATGTCTATCATTCCCATCCACTAAAAATGTTACTCGTTAGTTGAATTTTTAACACATGTACAAAGAAGTGTATAAATGGTTAGTGTACAGCAAAATGAATTTTCACAAAGTGAACAGGCTCATGTAAACACTATCTAGAAAAAGAGTAGAAATTACCAATACTCCTGGAACCCCCCAAATGGATGCCCCTAATAGCCACTACCCCCACCCTTCTTAAAAGTAACCAAAATTCTATCTTCTACCACCTTAGAGTAATTTTGCCTATTTTTGAACTTGGCATTGGAATCAAATAGTATATCTCTTTCTGGGTCTGGCATCTTTTGCTCAAAATGATGTTGGTGGCATTCATCTAAGTTGTTTTATGTGGCTGTATTTGCTGATTTTCATTGCTGCATCAATCGTATCAATATACCCCAATTTATTTAACCACTTTTTAGTTGATAGCCATTTGCACTGTGCCTAGTTTCCAACTATTAATAATGCTGCTATGGGAATTTTTGTGCATAGGTGTTTTGTTTTGTTTTTTTGTTAGGTATATATAAAAAAATGGAATTCTGGAATTGCTAGATAATGCTGGTTTCCAAAGTGATTTTAGCTATTTATACTGTTACCACCAGTGTATGAGAGTCCCCATTGCTCTGAATCCATGAGAGTCCTTAGCATTAACAGTCTTAATTTTAGCCATTTTGATGAATATAAAGTGTATTTTATTGTGATTTTAATTTGCATTCCCCTGATGAAATAATGAGGTTGGGCATTTTTCTTGTGTGTTTATTGGCTCATATGTATTTAGGTAAATCATCAATATTCTACTGGGTTGTCTGATTTTTCTCTCATTAATTTGTAGGAATTCTATCCATATTAGGTACATTAGCCTCTGTAAATTTATATAAATAAAATTTTCCACTTGCCTTTATACTATAATATTTTTATTTAATAAATAGAAGAAGTTCTTAATTTTAATGTATACAATTTACAATGTTTTCATTTATGGATATCTGCTTTCGCTATCTTATTTAAAATAATATTTTCCTATCTGAAGTTCAAGAAGATTTTTTACCTTGTTTTTTTTTAGGACCTTTATTGCTTTACCTTTCACATTATGATTTTCAATCACTTGGAATTATTTTTGTGTATGGTATGAGAGAGGGGTGAAGGTTTTTTCCCCAGATGTATATCCAATAGACTCAGCATTATTTATTGAAAAGATCACTATTTCCCCAGTGCTCTTCAGTGCCACCTTTAGCATAAATCATAGATGAGAGGGTTTGCTTTCTTTATTCTGAATGATGGGTCTATTTGTCCATCTTTGTGTTAATACCACTCTTCAATTAACTACTGTAACTTTATAATAAGGCTTGATAGCTAATGGAGTAATTTTCCTCACTTTTTCCTTCTTGTTTAGGAGGAAGGGGTGAGAGAACTTACACTTCATGAGTATTTTGGTTTTTTTTGTTTTTTTGTTTTTTTTTTTGCTCTTGTACTTCTGTATACATTTTAGACTATCCCTATCAGTTTCCACACACACACACGCAATCTGCTGGAATTTTGTTTAGAATTATCTGGAACCTATAGATTTACTTGAGGATAATTTATTTTTTTATAATATTGAGTGCTGTATTTAAAGAACATGGTAAGTCTCTCTGTTTACTTATGTTTTTTTTAATTTTCCAAATTTTTTCTAAATTTTCCGTGTGACGATTTCACATATTTCATTAAATTAAGTACAAAAATTACCAATCGCCCGAATTTAACAGCTGTTAGAATTTTCCCACATGTCATTTTTTCACTCTCTGTCTTCCAATAGATAGATCAATAGATAGAAAGATAGATGGATAGATTGATAGATACAGTCAGACAGAAATAAATATAGTAGATAGGTAGATAAATAAATATATATGTACATATACACACATATACAAACACACATATATGTACAGTCTGTATATCTATCCATATATATCATCTACCTATATGTATATATTTTTCTTTCCTTCTTGTGCATTATATCAGGAGGCACATGGTGTCAATTTTTCCCATATTAGTGATATTAAACTTTAATTACTTTATTAAAGTGCTGTCCACCAGATTTTTCTACTTTACAATTTGCCTTTCTTCCTCTTTCTAATTAATACATTAACTGTGAAGAGATACTTCAAGACTAAGTAAATATCCTGTTCCTCTTCAAATGTTTATTTAATAGTTTAAGTGTTCATTGATAACCCTTGTCTGAAGTATTTATTACTTTCATTGCACTATGAAGAAGACCTTTCCTTTTTCCTTTATTGATGTGTGTACTTACTATCAATATGGACTCATGGATTCTTATTTTATTCAATGGTTGTAACTGTCATTATTCATTTTGAGGTTAAATGTGTCCCTAATATAGCCAGTGGGGAGCATCATCAAGTTGGCTTTATATAATTTTGATATGCCCCCTCCATTTTTTGAGCACTTGTTTGCTATTTGGCATAATGAGATGTTCCAAGCTCATCTTTTACTTTTACTTTGTATTTTGCCAAATCTCCAAAGAAGGCTGATTCCTTTTAATTTGCAAAATTCACTTTTTAATTCTAGCATTTATTTGCAGAGTTTTGTTTGTTTTTGTTTACTATAATTATTATTGAAATAATGAAAGTGCTCTAAGAATGATTGAAGTGATAAATGCACAAATATGTGATTCCACTGAATACCATTGACTGTACACTTTGGCTAGATCTATGCTTTATTAATATGTGTCAATAACATTGATTTGTTAAAAAAAGAATCTTTTGGATTTTTAATATACTTAATAATCACATTGCCTGCAAATAATGGCAGTTTCATTTCTTTTCCACCAATCTTTATATCTTTTATTGATCTTGCTTTGTGACATTGGGTAGAACTTCCAATACAATGTTAAATAAAAAACTAGTATCAGACATTTTTGTCTCATTTCTTACATTAGAGGGAAAATTTTCAACATTTCACCTTTAATGGTGATGTTTGCATTATGTGTTTTTCTGTATACCGTTTTAAGTTTAAGGAAGATCTCTTCTTTTCCTAATGGCTAAGTTTTTAATCATACATAATAATCACTTTCCTATTGCTACTGTAACAAATGACCACAACTTACTGGCTTAAAGCAACACAGATTTATTATTTTACAGCTCTGGAGGTCAGAAATCCAAAATGGGTCAGCAGATTCCTTCTGGAGGCCCTAGGGGCAAATCCATTACTTGCCATTTTCATCTTCTAGAGGTTAATGCATTCCCTGCCTCATGGACACGTGTCACTCCAATCCCTGCTTCCATTTTCACAGCTCTTTCTCTGACACTATACTTTCTACCTCCTCCTTTGAAGAACCTTTGTGATTCCATTGGGCCTACCTGTATAAACTAGATTAATCTCCCTGTCTCAAGATCCTTAATTTAAACACACCTGCAAATTCCCTTTTAACATGTAAAGTAATATAATCACAAATTCTGGGGATTAGGGCATGTACATCCTTGGGGCACCATTATTCAGCCTACCACAGATAATAAATGTTGTCAAATATATTTTTTTACACCAGTTGAGATGATAGTGAAATCTTTATTCTGTACATGTGATGATTTCATGTTTTCATGTTAAGCCCAGATTATATTCCTGGAATTACTCAACTTTGTTATATGTTTGACAGATGTAAAGTATTTTTTACACATTTGGCATAAATTTCATTTGTTGGTATTTTACTCAGTATTTTTGTATCTATCTCCATAATTAAAATGGGCCTGTTTTTTTCTTTCTTTTGATGTCCTAGACAGAGGGTTTTTTTTCTGATCACAGTTCTTTTGACCTCATAAAATAAATTGAAAAGTGCTTTTCTTTTTTCCAGTCTCAGTTAAGTTTCTGCATTTGCCTTTACTATTTCTTTTCTTTTACTTTATATCAGTTTAGTTTGCATTTTTTTCTAACTTCTTGAGATGGGTGCTTAGCTTACCGATAGGCAGGCTTTCTTCTTTTCCAAAGTAAGTCTTTAATGCTGAGACTGTCTAACATTATTTTATCTGTAGCCAACAAGTTTTGATATATAGTCTTTTCATTATCAAGTTCAAAATATATTCTACTTTTCCATTTTGATTTTTTCTTTGACCCACAGCTTCTAACTCTGTCTCTCAGAATTGTCAGGCCCTTTTTGCAGAAAAGCAGACTCAAATGCCAGGCTTACTAGATGCAATTTTATTAAAACACACACACACACACACACACACACACATATACATATATATATCCAGGTTTTCTATATATTCTCTGTGGGTATATTGATCTAAATTGCCAGTCTGCCATTATCAGCCATAGAATTTTCAATAACTTACTATTTTGTGTAATATTTCTGCATATGTATGAATCTATAAACAATATATGGTATTTTTATTTGTGCTTCCAAAATTATATGTATAGCATCATATTGTATCATCTAACATATTTTTGCTTAACATTATGTTTTGACATCTATTATTATTTATATATGTGGTTCTAGTTCATTCATTTAGACTGCTATGTATTCCCATCGTTTTATATTAAAAATAACTACAATTTATTTATCCATTCTCTTCATTAGAGCTATTCAGATTGTTTTCACTTTTATTAATATTATAAACAATGCTACAAATCACATTTTATACATATCTTTTTGTGCAAGATTTTTTTCCTAGATAAAATGCCTAAAAGGTGAACTGTGGCATCATTAGGTTTATACTTCTTCAGCTGTAGAGGATATCACCCAATTGCTAAACAAGTATTTGTACTTGTAGCAATATATACTCCCACCAAATATGGAAATTCTAAATCCTGGAAGATTCTCCCTTTCTCAAAATTCCTTGATTTTTACCAGCCTTATGTGTGTAAAAATGTTGCTCATTTTTTGTTTTGTTATTAATTGTATATTTTCCCCTGAATATTAGTGAGATTTAATATCTATTGATATGTTAGCCAACCATTAAAATTTTACCTTCAGTGAATTGCCTATTTATGCTATTTTCCTGGTTTTCTATTGGATTCTTTTCAAGTTGAACAATTTTTGATATTGCTACATCTCTCTTGTTGGAAGTTTTAATATTTTATTAGTTCATTCAAAGAACTATAGTTTTGTTGATCTTTTTTATTGTTTCTTTGACTCATTTGATTAATTTCTTATCTTCTTTTTTAAATGTTCTTTTCCTCACTTAAGAGTTTGTTCTGTTACTTTCCTAACTTCTTTGTTGATAAACAAATACATTTATTTTCAAATATTCTTGTATTTTAATAACGGCATTTGAGTCTATAAGTTCATTCTAATTACAAGCCTAGTTAGATACTTCAAATTTGTTATCACTTTTATTATTGTTCAACTCTAAATATTTAAAATTTTCTATCAGTTATTCAGTAACACCTTAATTTTCTAACTTTCTAATTTTATCAATTTATTATTGAATTATTAACAATTTTATTGCAGTCAGAGAGTGTGGGATGAAGGAGCTCAATTTTAGTAAATATTTCGTGTGTACTTAAAAATGTAATTTCTGTTTCTTTGGTGTAGGGGTCGTTCCCTTCTACTCTTTTTTGTAAGTTTTTTCTTCAAAATTTCTATATGCTAAATATGTTATTTTTGGTGGTTTGACTAATAAAGTTTCTGAGAGATTTTAGTTAGATATATCATCATGATTGTTAGTTTGAAAACTACCTTTTAATTTTACCAGTGTTGACATGTATACTTGCAATGTAGTTGCACATAAACCCATGATTTTTACCTGTTTCTTGTGATGTATACTGTTTTATTCTTCGTCCCCAATCAGTTCTTCTTAAGTTCTTTTTTGTCTATTATTAGTATTTCCCTGCGAATTTTCTTTTGGTTAATGTTTATATGGCATATCTTGTTCCATTCCTTTATTTTCTATTTTTCAGAATAGTTTTATTTTAGGGCGATATTGTCTTTTAAAATCTAATATGTTAAATCATAGTTTTTAAGCAAGCTTAATCGATTATATTTATTGATCTATTTAGCCTTATTTCTACCATCTTATTTTGCATTTTCTGTTAACATCCTTTGCTCCTTTTTCTACTCTTTTCTTGTGAATTAACAAAAAAATTTTATTGTCCCTTTTACTTTCCTCTACAAGTTTGGAGACCTTAATTTTATTATTATTTTGGTGGGTACTATGGAATTTGAAATATATATATATATAATTACAATTTCTAATAAATTCTAAAGCTGTGCAATATTTCTCCCCCATCTGTGATACATATAACAGAATTTAACACACTACAACCAGACATTAGTCATTTCAACCTACCAACTTTTTTTCCATTAGAATTATATTTTTACATTTCTAAAAGTACATTAAACAGCAACCAGCAAGATGGCGGCAGAGTAAGGAGCTCCTAGAGTCAGCTCCTGCTGCAGGGCAATTAGTAATCACCCAGAGCTATCTAAAGCACCTGTTTGGGGGCCCCAGGACACCAGAAGAGCATCCTGCAACATCCTTGAAAGAATGGAAGGAGGAAACTGTCCATCTGCAGAGAAGATCTGTAAGTAGAGCACTCCATGCCAGGGAGGCCAGAGCCCATCCTCCACTGGAGGCACAAGCCGCCTCGGGAGCTGTTCCACAGCTGGAATTGGAAGCTCCACTTCCCAAAAACGGAGGAGGAAGAGATGGTTGGGCACCAACTTCAGCTACTGATTAGTAAACTCGGCAGGCTAAAGTATAATCCTAAGAACAGCTAAAGTTTGAACCTGTTCAAGGCAGAAAGAGGCCGGTAACCGCCATTTTAACTCTGCCCCTGGTACTAGGGGAAGCGGGGCTTACTGAAAATCACAGTGCTGGTAGGGACCAGCTTCTTTCCATCTAGATCAGACTGCAGCTCTAGTCTAAGCTCCAGCCCCACCTCCGGCAGGGAGGAAGCTGGGAGGACATGTACCTACCTCTCCGGGAAAATACAGGCCATAACTAGGAGGATGGTGATCATTCTACTCTGGTGGCACAAACTGCCTCTGGCGCTGTTCTGTGGCTGGAATTGGAGGCTCCATTTCCCAAAAACGGGGGAGGGAGAGACGGTTGGCTGCTGATTTCAGCTACTGATTGGTGGGTTCAGCTGGCTGGAGTATAACCCTAGGAACAGCTGGGGTTTGGGCCTGTCTGGGTCAGAGGGGGGAGGCCAGTAGCCGCCATTTTGACTCCACCCCCAGCATGAGGGGAAGCCGGGCTGACTGAAAATCACAGTGATGGTAGAGACCAGATTCTTTCACCCAGATCGGCGTGCAGCCCTAGCTAGGCTTCACCCCACCTCTAGCAGGGAGGAGGCTGGCAGGCCCTGCACCAGCCTCTCCTGGTAACTGCAGGTACCTTTGGCTGGCACAGGCTGAATAGTTGGAAGTCAACCAGGGCAACTGTGGTCATTTTGGACCCGCATGGCATAGACTGCTGCCCACACCTGCAGCTCCATCCCTTCCCCAGGCAAGGGATGAAGGGGTGTGATGTTTCATCAGTCTCTCGGGGAAACTAGAGTCTAGGCCTGCATGACTTGGATTATTACATACAGCTGTGGTTCTATCCCTACCCCTGGCAAAGGAGAAAGTTGGAAGAAGCTTCATGGGTCCCTTGGGTAATGCGGGCAGCTTGAGCCTCCACAGCTTACAGCACCAACCACATCCTTGGCTCCTACTACACAACCAGCAAGGGAGAAAGGGCAAGAAAGCCCTAAACTGAACAGAGAAACTGCACCCAGAATAAATCCATCTAGTAAGCCAGATGTCAAGATGCCAACAAAAAAATTACAATCCAAACCAAGAAACAGGAAGATATGGCCCAATTAAAGGAACAAGATAAGCCTCCAGATGACATAAAGGAGTTGAGACAACTAATCATAGATATTTAAACAAATCTCCTTAATAAATTCAATGAGATGGCTAAAGAGATTAAGGATATTATTAAGACATTGGACGAGCACAAAGAAGAATTTGAAAACATACGTAGAAAAATAGCAGATCTTATGGGAATGAAAGGTGCAATAAATGAAATTAAAAATACACTGAAATCATATAATAGCAGATTTGAGGAGGCAGAATAAAGAATTGGTAATCTTGAGAAATGGCCTCTGAAAGTGAACATATAAAAGAAGAGATGAAGAAAAAAATGGAAAGAATTGAACAAGGTCTCAGGGAACTAAATGACAGCAAGAGATGTGCAAACATATGTGTCATGGGTATCCCAGAAGGAGAAGAGAAGGAAAAAGGGGTAGAAGGAATATTTGAAGAAATAATGGTAGAAATTTTCCCAACCATATTGAAGGACATGGATATCCATGTCCAAGAAGCACAACATACTCCCATCCAAATAAATCTGAATAGACCAACTCCAAGACAAATATTAATCAGAATGTCAAATGCCAAAGACAAAGAGAGAATTCTGAGAGCAGCAAGAGAAAAGCAATGCATAACATATAAGGGATACCCAATAAGATTAAGTGCCGATTTCTCATCAGAAACCATGAAGACAAGAAGACAGTGGTATGATATATTTAAGATACTGTAAGAGAAAAACTTCCAGCCAAGAATCTTATATCCAGCAAGACTGGTTTTCAAAAATGAGGATGAGTTTAGAATATTCACAGATAAACAGAGACTGAGAGAGTCTGTAACTAAGAGGCCGGCTTTGCAGGATATACTAAAGGGTGTGCTACAGTCTGAAAATACAGGTGAGAGAGGCTTGGAAGAGAGTCTAGAAATGAAGATTATATAAGTAAAAGTAACTAAAAGTCTCAAAAGAGTGGTAAAAATAAAATATGACAGATAAAACCCAAAGGTCAAAATGGGTGAAATAAGAACTGCCATTACGTAATAAAATTGAATGTTCATGGATTAAACTCCCCAATCAAAAGACACAGACTGGCAGAATGGATAAGAAAATACAAGCCACCTATACGCTGTCTGCAAGAGACTCACCTTAGACCCAAGGATACCAAAAAATTGAAAGTGAAAGGCTGGAAAAGGATATTCCAAGCATTCAGTAACCAAAAACAAAACAAAAAAGCAAACAAACAAAGACCCCAAGTATCCATGCTTATATTAGATGAAATAGACTTTAAAAGACACTAGTAATGTGCAATCTGAGGAGGAAGTCGGGGGAAAAATTCCGTTTACAATCGCGACTAAAAGAACCAAATATTTAGGAATAAATTTAAGCAACAATGTAAAGCACTTGTATTCAGAAAACTACAACTCATTGTCAAAAAAATTTTTTAAAACCCTAAATAATTGGAAGAACAGTCCACATTTACGGATTGGAAGACTAAACATCATTAAGATGTCAATTCTACCCAAATTGATATACAGATTCAATGCAATCCCGATAAAAATTCCACTAGCGTTTTTTAAATAGATGGAAAACATGATTATGAAATTTATTTGGAAGGGTAAGGGGTCCCAAATAGCCAGAAACATCTTAAAAAGGAAAAGTGAAGTTGGAGGACTCTCACTTCCGAACTTTAAATCATATTACCTAGATACAGTGGTAAAAAACAGCATGGTACTGGCATAAAGACACACAGACCAATGGAACTGAACTGATGGTTCAGAAACAGACCCTCACATCTGTGGTCAAGTGATAATTGACAAGCCTGTCAAACCCATCCAGATTGGGGAGAACAGTCCATTTAACAAATGGTGCTGAGAGAACTTGATATCCATAGCCAACAGAAGGAAAGAGGACCCCTTTCTCAGCCTTATACAAAAATTAACTAAAAAATGGATCAAAAATCTAAATAGAAAAGCAAGAACCATAAAGCTTCTAGAAGAAAATGTAGGAAAATATCTTTAAGAGCTGGTGGTAGGTGGTAGATTCTTAAAGGAGATAAGAGGAGGACTGAGATGGACTACTGATATTTAATGTATATAGAAGTTTTAATTAAATTTATTATAAAGTGTGGAAATGTATAGAGTTGATGGTAATACATTATAGTGAGTAACAGCTGGTTTATAAATTGCAATGTGGCTGAAAAGTGTAGTCTAGGGATGTAAATATCAATTGAAAGAAAGCTAGAGGATAACCTAGGGACTGAATAATACAATAAACCCGGAGATGGATGAGAATTGTGGTTGATGGTACAGATGCAAGAGTGTCCTTTGTGAGCTAGAGCAGATGTACATCACTATTGCCGGGTGGTGGGAATGTGGAGAAGCATGGGAAAAATACAACTGGAGTGACCTATGGACTGTGGTTAACAGTAATAATGTGATATTCACGCATCTAAGCCAAAGATATACTGTGTTGATAATGACGGAGTTTGGAAAAAGTGTGCAAAATATATGCTATGGACCTAGTAATAATTGGATGATATTATCTTATAATCCGTAACAAATGTTCCACCACGGTGTGGTGTGTTGATAGAGAGGTGGTGTATGGGAATCCTACACATGTGCAAGATTTTTTTTTTTGTAAACTTACAACTTCTGTCATAAAAATATATTTAAAAAATAATAATAGAGTAGGTTGGAGGAAAATACACCAAATGTAAGAAAAGGACTATAGTTAGTAATAAGATTTTGACGATATTTTTTCATCATTTGTAACAAATGTCTCACAACAATGCAAGGTGTTGATAGTGGGTTTATGTATGGGACTCCTGTATGATGTTATACATACTTGCTTTGTAATTTCACAACTTTTACTATACACTTATTGTTTATCATATATAAATGATATAAAAAAATAATAATAGGGTGGGTTGGGGAAAAATACACCAAATGTAAGATACTTTGGTTGGTAGTATATTTTGGTAGGATGCTCTTTAATCTTTAGTGTAAAATGTTTCACGACAATGCAAGGTATTGTTGGTAGGGTAGGTATGATGTCCCTGTATGATGTTATGTATGTTTGTTTTATAAGTTCACAACTATTACTATACACTTATTGTTTATGTATGTTTTAAAAAAACACATTAAACATTAAATTGTTTTGCAGTCAATAATTAATTAAAATTACTGATGTATTTTATCAATTTCTGAGTTAATTTTCTACTTGATAGCAATTTTCATTTTTTAAACATAATATCTGTGGTGATGAATACACTTAATGTTTGTGAGTTAGAAAATATAATGCCACAGTCTTCCAGGTTTTCTTATTACTGTAAAGAAATTTCCTGACATGTAAGCATCATTTTTCTATAGATATGACTTCCTTCTATCTTTCAGGCTTATTTTTATTATCCCTAATGTTTAAGTTGTGGATTTATATATACCTATCATGTGTAGTACTTAGAATCCAATAATTTGTTAAACCATTTTTGAATTCTTCTGGAAAATTCAGTCATATCTGTTAAGATTGTTTCTACACCAATCCTTCTATTCTCTTATCCTGACACATCCCAAATTAATCATCCATACATCATAGCTGCTTTTGCTTGTCCTTTATATAGTTACGTTGCTTTTTGTCTGCATTCTCTGTGATTTCCTCAGGATAATAATCCAATTCATTAACTCTCTCTTTTTCTACAGAACTACTATATCTATAGCATGATTCCAACTATTATTCTTACTTCATTGACTATATTTTTCCTTTCCAAAATTGGCAGTTCAGTTTGTCTTATCATCCCAGGGGCTTGTTTCATTTCTGCATATGTTTGTTTTATAGATTCTTGCTCTGTAATAAGGAATTTATTCTTCCATTTATATCTGTGAATATCCTACACATACTCGTTTGAAAAACTTTGTAAGATTTTCACTTACAATTAATTTTATCTTGATTGAATTCATGTAATGATTATTGATTTTTAACTTTCTCAGAATTAGTCTTTTAAAATTAATTTTTTCATATTTTTATTTTTTATACTTAAAATTTTATTGAAGTATATCACTCATATATAAACATACATAAACAAATAAGTATATAGTAATAGTTGTGAACTTACAAAACGAATGTACTTAACATCATACAGGGTTCTCATACCTCACCCTACCACCAATACCTTGCATTGTTGTGAAACATTTTTAACTAATGATGAAAGAGCATCCTCAAAATATTACTACTAATCAAAGAATCTATTACAGAAAAATCAAGCAAAAAATTCAGAGTTCCCACATATTCCCTCACACAGCATTCCCAATTATTAACATTTTTCAATAACATGGTACATTTGTTACAGTTGATGAAACAATATTCTTATAATTATATGATAAACAACACTCTATAGTTTACATTAGGGTTCACTGTTTTTGTTGTACTGTCCTATGTTTTTTTTGTTATATATATGCAACCTAAAATTTCTCCTTTCAACTACATTCAAAAATATAATTCATTGGTGTTAATTACATCCACAATGTTGTGCTACCATCACTACTATCCATTACCAAAACTTTTACATCACCCCAAACAGAAACTCTATACCAATTAAGCATTAACTTCCCATTCCTACCCCCACCCCTGCCCTGGTAATCTGTATTCTAGTTTCTAATTCTATGAATTTGCGTATTCTAATTATTTCAAATCAGTGAGATCATACAATATTTGCCCTTTTGTGTCCATATTATTTCACTCAACATGATGACTTCATGTGCCACATGTATCAGAACTTCATTCCTTTTTATGGCTGAATAATATTCCACTTTATATATAAACCACATTTTGTTTATCCATTTAACTTTTGAGCATTTGGATTGTTTTCACCTTTTGACAAAAGAGATAGTCATTATGAACATCTGTGTGTAAATATCTGTTTGAGTCCTGCTTTTAATTCTTTTAAAAGAAGTGAGGGGCCAGGTCATATGATAATTCTATACTTCTCTATCTGAAGAACAACCAAACTGTTTGCCACAACAACTATACCATATAACAGTCACGCCCATGATGAAAGAGGGTTCCTGTTTCTCCAGAACCTCTCCAAAACTTATTGTTTTCCATGTTGATAATATAATAGTAGTCATTCTAGTGGATGTGAAATGTTATCTCATTGTAGTTTTAATTTGCATTTTCCTGATGGCTAAAGATGTTGAACATATTTTCATGTGCTTATTTGCCATCTGTTTATCTTCCCTGGAGAAATGTCAATTGAAGTCTTCTGTCCATTTAAAAAAATTATTTATTGGAGAAGTTGCAGGTTTACAGAAAAATCATGAATAAAATATAGGATTCCATACACCATCCCACCACCACCACCTTTCATTAGTGTGGAGCATTTCTTACAATTGATGATAGCACATCTTTATTATTGTACTATTAACTAAAGTCCATGGTTTAACTTAGAGTTCATTGTGTAGTGTAGTTGCATGGATTTTTAAAAAATTTATTCTGTTACCATGTGTACAAACTAACATTTCCTTTTTAAATCATATTCAAATATATATTTTAGTGCTTTTAATTGCATTCACAGTGTTGTGCTACCATCACCACTATCCATTATCAAAATATTTCCATCATTCTGAATAGGAACTCTGTACATTTTAAGCCTTAACTTCCCATTCCCTATCCCCACCCTGTCCTCATGTAATGTAAATTCTAGCTTCTGACTCTATGTTTGCTTATGCTAATTGTCTCAAATCAGTGA
Organism: Cabassous unicinctus; assembly: GCA_029593785.1. Lineage (NCBI taxonomy): Eukaryota > Metazoa > Chordata > Mammalia > Cingulata > Chlamyphoridae > Cabassous > Cabassous unicinctus. The sequence continues at coordinate 16,413 of JAQZBX010014843.1, forward strand.
GATCATACAATATTTACCTTCTGTGCCTCGTTTATTTCACTCAACCTGATGTCTTCAAGATTCATCCATGTAGTTTCATGCATCAGGACTTCACTCATTTTTACAGCTGAGTAATATTCCATTGAATGTATATAACACATTTTATTTATCCATTCATTAGTTGAGAGACAATTGGGTTGCTCCCATCTTTTGGTAATTGTGCATAATGCCACTATGAACATTGGTGTGCAAATATCTGTCTGAATCCCTGCTTTCAGTTCTTTTGGGTAGTGGGAATACTGGATCATATGGTAGTTCTATATTTAGCTTTCTGAGAAATCACCAAACTTTCTTCCATAGTGGCTGCACCATTTTACATTGCCACCAGCAATGAATGAGTGTTCCTGTTTCTCCACATCCTCTCCAATACTTATTTTCCATTTTTTAATAGCAGCCACTCTAATGGGTTTGAAATGGTATTTCATTGTGGTTTTGATTTACATTTCTCTGACAGCTAATTATGTTGAACATGTTTCATTTGCTTTCTGGCCTATTGTATATCTTCCTTGGGGAGATATCTATTCAAATCTTTTGCCTATTTTTAAATTGAGTTATTTGTCTTTTTGTTACTAAGTTGAAAGATTTCTCTATATAGTCTTTATGCATATTTATTGGATATGTGGTTTCCAAATATTTTCTTCCATTGTGTAGGTTGTCATTTTACTTTTATGATAAATTCTTTGAGGCACAAAAGTTTTTAATTTTGATGAGGTCCCATTTACCTATTTTGAAAAAGTGTAAGCAAACTTGGAATTTAGTCTTCTTAGAGTGTTTGGTAGAATTCTTTTTTTTTGTTGGGAGATTTTTGATGACTGATTCAATCCTTTACTAGTTACTGGTTTGTTCAGATCTTCTATTTCTTCTTGTGTCAATGTAGGGAGTTTGTGTGTTTCTAAGAATTTGTCCATTTCATCTAGTTTATTTAATTTATTGCCATACAGTTGTTCATAGCATCCTCTTATAGATCATTTTATTTCAGTAAGATTGGTAGTAATGTTTCCCTTTTCATTTCTGATTTTATTTATTTGTATCCTCTCTCTCTCTTTTTTTTAATCAGTCTAGCTAATGATTTGTCAATTTTATTGATCTTTTCAGAGAACCAACAGTTAGTTTTTTTTATGCTATTGCTTTTTGTTTTCTATGTCATTTATCTCTGCTCTAATATTTGTTCTTTCTTTCCTTCTGCTTCCTTTGAGTTTAGTTTGCTCTTCTTTTTCTAGATCTTCCAGTTTTGGTGTTAGGTCTCTGATTTGAAGTACTTTTTCTTTTTAAATGTAATCATGTAGAGCTCTAAATTTCCCTCTCAGCACTGCCTTAGGACCCGTAAGTTTTTGATATGTTGTATTTTCATTTTCATTCGCCTCAAGATATTTCCTAATTTCACTTCTGATTTCCTCTTTAATCCGTTAGAAGTTTGAAGAGTATGCTGTTTAATTTCCACAAATTTGTGAATTTTCATTTTCTCCCACTGTTATTGATTTCTAGATTCATTGCATTGTTATTTGGAGAATATACATTGTGTGATTTCAATGTTTTTGAATTTATTGCAACCTGTTTTGTGACCCAATACATGGTCTATCTTGGAGAATGTTCTGTGTGTACTTGAGAAGAATGTGTATTCCCTTTTTGTTGGGTGAAGTATTCTTTGTATGTCTGTTAGGTCTACTCGGTTTAGAGTATCATTCAAGTCTTGTACTTCCTTATTGACCTTCAGACTAGATGTTCTACCCATTATTGAAAGTGGTGTATTAAACTCTCCTACTATTAATGTAGAACCGACAATTTCTCCCTTCAAATCTATCAGTATGTGCTTCATATATTTTAGTACTCTGCTGTTAGGCATATATATATTTATAATGGTTTACATCATCCTTTTGCATTGTCCCCTTTATCAGTATATAATGACCGTCTTTGTCCCTCATGGCTGTTTTTAACTTGTCTACTTTATTGATATTAGTATAGCCACCCCAGCTCTTTTTGCATTACTACTTGCATGGTATATATTTTTACATCCTTTCTCCCTCACCCTACTTGGATCTTTGAATTTAAAATGAGTCTTTTGGAGATAGCATATAGTAGGGTCATGCTTTTTATCCATTCTGCCCATCTCTCCCTTTGACTGGTGAGTTTAATGCATTTTCATTTTAAGTCACTACTGATAATATAGGACTTTCTTCTGTCATTTTGCTACTTAACCTTTGTAAGTCTTTTACCTTTTTTGTCCCTCACTTCCATTAATGCCTACTTTTATATTTATTTGCTTTTTGTGTGTTGTACCATATTGAGTGCCTTCTCATTTCTATCTGGATGTACTTTTTACCTATTTTCCTTGTGGTTACCATGGGATTAAAATTTGACACACTAAATATATAACACTCATATTTGATTTGATAGCAACTTCACTTCAATAGCATGCACATATACTTTTCCTATACCCCTAAGTCCCCCCACCTTTTTTTGTACTTGTTACCATTTATATCTTTGTACATTATATGTCCAAAAACATAGATTTATAATTACTTTTTATGTGTTTGCATTTTAGCACGTGTAGGAAGTAAGAAGTGGTTACATGCCAAAAAATACACTACAATAATATTGGCATTTATAATTACCCAAATGGTTACCTTTACCACAGGTCTTTATTTCTTTATGCCACTTTGAACCTTTGTGTAGTGTCCTTTCCTTTCATTCTGAAGAACTCCCTTTCGCATTGCTTGTATGGCAGGTCTAGTGGTGAAGACCTCTGTCAGCTTTAGTTTTTCTGAGAATGCCTTAATCTACCCCTCATTTTAAAAATAAAGTCTCACTGGATATAAAATTCTTGGCTAGCAGTTGTTTTCTTTCAGCATTCTAAGTATTTCAACACATTCTCTTCTTCCTCCACGTTTCTGATAAGAAATTGGCACTTGATCTAATTGGGACTTCCTTATATGTAACACGTTGCTTTTTTCTTGCAGCTTTCAGAACACTCTCCTGTCCTTTTCATTTGTTAGTGTGATTAATATTTGATGGAGTATATTTTTGTTCATGTTTATCCCATTTGGTGTCCTCTGGGCTGCTTGAATGTGCATATTCACATCTTTTGCTAAGTTTGGGGAGTTCTCTGTCATTATTTCTCTGAATATTCCTTCTGCCCCTTTCTCTAGTTCTTCTCCCTCTGAGACACCATCATATGTATATTGGTGTGCTTTATGGTATACCAGAGGTGTCTAAAGCTATTTTCACTTCTAATAATTCTTTTTTTCATTCTGCTCCTCAGCTTGACTCATGTCAAGTGTCTTATTTTAAGTTCACTGATTCTTTATTCTTCCAGCTCCAATCTGCTCTTAAAACCTTCCTCAGAATTTTTTATTTCAGTTATTATGGTCTTCAACTCCAGTAGTTCTGTTTCATTCTTTTTTAAATTTTCTATCTCTTTACTAAGACTCTCATACTTCTCTTTCTTTGTTTTCCTGATATTTTTTGTTCTTTCTCTGTATTTTCCTTCCTCTCCTTGAGCTTTTTTAAGATCATTTTTTTAAAGGCTTTGTTCAGCATGTCCACATTCTCATCTTCTTCAGTGGCATTTTCTGAACTTTTTTCCCTTCTTCCTTTGGATGGGCCATCATTTCCTGTTTCTTTGTCTTATACTCAGTTGTTGCCTGCTGTATACTGTAATCTTTGAAAATGTTAATCTAAGATTTATTCCCTGAGATGTCTTTTTTTTTTTGCATGACAAAGAGTCTTTACTTTTAAATGATTACCAGTACGTTAAGCAATAACATGTAATAAGATCTTGAATTCTATCTAGTAATTTTTATTAAAGGAAACTAAAAGCAGCTCAAACAATCATTATAGTATTCATTGTTATAACTCTTAGCCAGAAAGAACTACTTTAAGGCTAGCTGCTGTTTCACACAGGTTATAAGCGACTATTGACTACTTTTTCATAGGTAAAGCCCCTGACCTTTAAGAAAACCTTGGGGAAATAAAATATTTAACCCCTTTCTTTCTTCAAATAAGTGGTTTTTGGTACTAGATCTAAGAAATAAAAAGTCAATATTGCCACATATGTAGCTTGAGCTAAATGGCAAAGGAAAACAGACAACATATATCCATTAAATTTATAAGAAATAAGAGGTCAAAAGATGAAATTTCTTTGGATAAGCTCTAAGTCTGTACAAAGAAGCTAGGTTTGCTACTCTTCAAAAAGTGAAAGGACCTACTACATAATATACAGAAATAATTTAATGTCTTCCCCCAAGAATATAACTCTAGCTTTGTTAAAACTTCATATTCCATGTGAGGGCATCTAAAATCCAATCCATGGAAAAGGCTCTCCTTCTCCCCTATCCATTTATGCAGTAGTTTTCATGGATTTCTGGCCAGATGTCACAGACAAAGGCCAAGAGGTTATTCAGACTTCATCCTGGAATATCTGTTGAGAATTGGTATTCTCTGAAACATATGTTTAAAATTTTTAGGTTTTTAAAATGTTCTTTGCGAAGAGAATGTGTAACTATAACCTACAACTGATCACTTGCTATCTTAGTTTTGATGGCACTAATTCATGCAAGGTGTGAACCCAAACAACAATAATATTGATAATAAGAATAATAATAACAACAACAGAAAAATTACTTAGGACTCCAGCCCATTATTGAACCTCATTAGCAACATACTCTAGCCATTTATTGGATTAAAGGTAAAAGGAAATTTGGATAGGACCTACCACATATTAGGGGTCAGGATCTTTAGGCTGAGAAATAGAGAAATCAGCCAACTAAGGAAAACAGCTTCATGAGGCAATGCTAATGGGCTAGAAGTGCTAGCTTCTGTTTTTATGGATGGGTACTCTAACCAGTTAATTAGGTTAGATGGAGCCAGGAACTCTATTTCTTAAAAAGGAGCAGATGTCATTTGCCTATTTTTATCCAACATGATGATAAGTAACCTGGACTACAAAGGGTTTTCAAATAGCACTGGTCAGCAATCTCAGTAATTACAGGATTTGGGGAGTGATTTTTAAAATGAAAATGTACTAGAACCAATGTCTATTAGATGTATTTTTATTCATAGAATCAGACACACCTCATAAAACACATTAATGGTGGTACAATTTATATATTACACGTTTAACTATCCTCATAAGGAAGCTTAGTTTGTCGTATTATTTAAATTAATTTTTTATTCCATATACATCTTTCTTATAAACTTACTATCTGGCTGATCTCCTAAGTTCCTATAATGTACATTCTTAAAATTTGAAATCATTTCTGAGGAACTCCTGGTAAATATTCTCATCATTTGCTATAAAGTGAGCCCTAAGAACAGATAGATGTTGCAACACAAGTTCAGATATAGTTCTTAATTTCTTCTTTAGAGATACTTCCTCTCTGGCAATTTCTTAGACACAAGAATAAATGCAAGGTCACAATTATGGAAATTTAGAACTATTATAAGGAACCCCAGAGGTCATTAACTTAATATTTACGCTTTCTGACTAATCTCTAAAAATTATTTGCAAAATGCTTATAGCATGTATCATGGTTTTTGATGACTTTTAAATACAAAAAGCAATATCCTACTTAATTAATTTCTCTACTATTTATTTCCCTGCCTTTTGTATCATTTCTCCCCAGGTATTAGGAAAGCAAAAATGAAGAAAACTCTGCAGTCGTATAAATTCATTTATTTAGTTTTTAGTTATTTAACATGCTCTCACTCACAAAAAAGGATTTGAGTTGGCTAAGGGTAGAAGGCTCTTTGCAAGCACAGAATTAAGTCCAAACCCCTTACATTGGCCTACCGGGCCCCCCATGATCTCATTCTAATTGGCCCTCCAATGACTCCCTGCCTTGAAATTTATATTCCAACAACACTTACTCTTACGCAACTGACACATTGTTGTTTCTTATTGCTCTCTCTACCAGGAATGGTCTTTCTTCCTACCCACAGCCTTCTTGTGTCTTGGCCTGGTAAACTTCCACTTATTCCCTAAGATGTCCCAAGGAAGATTTTATTGAATGTCCTGGGTGGAAAATTGCCCTTTTCTGGGCTCTCATAATATCCCATGCAAAGATCCATTTTGACAATTTCGATAAAATATTTTGCTTATATGGTTTCTCCTCTCTGAGGAAAGGAGCTGCATCTCATGTTTTGTGTGACCAGTGCATAGCATAGTATCTGGCATGCAGTAGGTGCCCAGTTAATGTTTCCTGGGTTTATGAGTGCCATATTTGACAATTACTCATTAAAATATTTGGGAGTTGTGTATGTAAACCCTGCTAAAAAAAGGATTAAAGAACAAAGCTATGTAATGCAATGAAGATGTTTTGAAAGTTTTGAGATAAAAATACCTGAAAACTTTGGCACAGGGTAATTGTCATGTCTCTTTTACATCAGTGAGATATTGAAGCGTTCCATATGAATGGATTTATCATACATGACTCACTTGATAAGTGGAAAGCTGATGAGGATTAAGAAGTTGGCTCCATCTTGGTGTTCTCTCTACCAAAGTATACTGAGTTCAGTGCTGCATTCCAATATTTGAGGTGTGCTGAAAGTAGGCGCTTTTTGTTTGCATATATTGTTTGCCTAATGACTGAACTGTGCTATACAATCTCTCTGGCTTTCTGGATGGTTGTGAAAGTAAGTTAAACTTGGAGTGTAAGTAAGTTAAGTTCTGAATATGGTAGTGGGAAAGAACCAAAGATAGACTTTGCAGATTTGCCATTTGATGTGAGTTGACCTTGGGAACATTCCAATTTCAGGCTCTGTCTTGTAAGCCCCTTGAAGACAGGGATAGAGTTTTATTAGCCTTTGAAGACTGTCCTCAGCAGCACAAAATCAGTGCTTAATAAATATTCAGTCACTTACATGCTCATTCAACATTTCATATACTGATCAATAATTTAATTATTATCAAAGTGATCTCTATATTTGTTCTCTGACTCAGAAGTCCCAAGTGTTGCCAACAGATTTATTTATCGATATGAAACGTTTTGATGCTGATGGTAGTTTGCTCAAAGATAACAGGTATACTGATCCAAACTAATTACAGAAAGCCAAGAAAGTCAACTGGGGCTTTAGAAATTTTTTACCTTAAAGCATAGTAACATCTGTAATTTCAATTCTTAATACCAATGACTGAAAAAATCAATCTCCTAGCAGCCCCCAAAGGGATGCTGCGCTGGAGGGGAAAGGGACTGGGGGTGGGGGTGGAATATATACAGATCTCCAATCTAGAGCTCCTTTCTGAACTCCAGACTCACATATCCAAGCTCTGATTTTACTTCAATACTTGAATGTCTAATCGTTGTTTGAAATTTACCATATCCAAAATGAAACTCTTAGTTTCCCCCACTCAAACACCTGCTGTTCCTATAATCTTCCTCATCACATCAATAACAACTCCATATTTCCAGTTGGCCAAATGTGTACTTTTTCTTATTTCCTGTTTTTTTCTCAAACCCATATCTAAGCCATCAGCAAGCCATATATCTTCTGCCTTCAAATGAAATGGTTATTTGGTCATTCTTCTGCAGCCACCATTCTTACCTAAGCTACCACCAGCTCTCACCTGGACCTCTGCAGGGCTTCCTAAATGGTTTACTTGACTCATTCCCCATACCCACACACTCTCTTCTCAACACAGCATTCCAATAATCCTTTAAAATTATAAGTCAAACCATGTTACATCCCTGTTCCAAACCCCTCCAATAGCTTCCCATTTCATTCAGAGTAAAAGCAAAAGACTTTCCCAAAGCACACGAGCCACTTCATGATCTCATCTGCCATGTCACTGTTAGTCTACTTTCTGATCCCCAAACAAGACAGGTTCACTTCTTCCTCAGAACTTTTACACTTCCCTTCCCTCTGCTGGGACACTGTTCTCCAGATGTCCCCTGCCTCACTCCCTAATCTTCTCATGTCTCAGATGTCATTGGATCACTATGGCTTTCTTTAACCAATCTACCAAAGTAGGACCTGGCATTTTCTTCTCCTTTGTCCTCATGGCAGAATGAGACTCCACATAGGTTAATTTTTATTTACCCCAATGGGAAAGAAAATCTGATTTGTAAGGTCCAAATAGCTATGGGTAAGGTGTATGCAAACTAGACAGACATGGCTTCACAGAGAAATGGGGATCATTTTGAGATGGTCAGATAACCTCCAAACTCTACAAAAGAGGGAAGGAAATTTGTCCAAAGTAACACATCTAAGAAGAGACAGAGGCAGGACTTGAACTGGGGTCTTCTGATCCAAATCTTGGACTTTTTGAACTTCTCTAAAGCTACTCATTGATGAGTTACCCATGAGGCTTCTCTATCTCTTTAATGACCATAAGAAAGAGTACTGTATGTGTGTGTGTGTGTGTGTGTAAAGAGCTTAGAGAAAGAAGAAAAGCAGAATGTAAGGATGGGGAATCCAGTATTCTGAAAGTCCTTCCCCAACTCCCATGCTGCTGCAAAGATGGCTACAGAGACCAGCAGTTTGCTGGAACTGGTTATTCACAGCCTTAGTACTAGAGAGCCCAAGGGGTAGAAAAATCCGTGTTTCTTTTGCAGTTCCAGAGAGTGTGCCCAGAGGAGCTTCAAGAGCATTGGTCTGGCATAATTCCACCACTGGTGAGCAGAGGCCTGTTCTGTAAAATATTTATTTTGTCAAATTTATTTCAGTGCCATTACTTTCCAAAAAGCAATGGAGGCAGCTCAGTGCTGCTATTGGTTTATTTTTTTTTAAAGTAATTTACTTTACCTTCTGCCCACAGTTAATTTAGCCCCATTGTGTCCTTGCTCCAAGTTCATGGAAATGTGTCTTCACTAAGGAAGAATCTATGTAAAGATTGTACATTATACTTTAATGTCAGAAAGGTAGATGAGTTGACATCATATGATAGAGAGTATACCTCCCTTTTACCAAGAGGTATAATAGCAGAAACAGTCTTGACTGTGGGAACTGCCATAATAACTGCTATGCTCATTTTTTATTGATGATGGGTAAAAATTCTCATAATACTGTAGCACAGTAACTTGCTGGAATATAGCTTCAGGCTGCCCCTGGGGCAGACTTTATTTATGCATTCCTACTTTTGCCATTGGTAATGATGCTGATGATGCTGCTGATGATAATAATGAATATCAGTGCTTTCTGAAATATAGTAGGAACTAGAAGTTTTGTCTGTTTTCACCTGGAACTACCCCCTTTTGAGTCTTTTAAGGATGCAAGGCAAGAAAACCCATTCTAATCATCACCATTGTTCTGGTTGCTAATAGACCTGTGCTAGCAATGGGGAACAGAAAGTGAAATCTGCCCACTGTGGATTTTGCTGGTTTTGCAACTATTATTGTAGGCTTTTTAAAAATTATTAATTTATAAAGTGCCCTCAGCCTTACAGAATATAAGCAACTGAGCAGGCTGGGGAAATAAAGTTACATAAATCGCTATTAGGTTAGTAGCACAAACTCATCGTGTCCTTACGATAGCTCAATACAGTAGTTCCAGGAGATTAGGCACAATGAGGAATTTTTTAAAACCTAAAACCCCACAAAAGCATATTCAAACATAAGTAAATTTGTCAAAAGATTTCTAAAGGTAGTGTCACATAGAGATTAATGGATATTCCAGAGAATCAGAAAAAAAATAAGGTGAGGATAATGTATACAATTATTGTACAATTTGACATTTTGGTGAGTTTAGAAGTATTCATTTTTAAAAAAGCAAATTACACTCAGCATAAAAAGGACATCTCCTAATTGATAATAATGATTTCCCTGATTTGGGCTTACAACCTACCCAGGCTTATGAAATTAATCACCAAATTGTATTATATGAATGCTGCTGTGGACACTGTTCAATGCACTATGTAAAGTATAATGTTATCAGGTCCTTTGGGAGAAATTCCTGTCTGATCACAGTACCAAGAAAAGTGGTATTTCTCCTAGGTGAAGGGTTTCCTTTTTATTTAATGGACACTGGCACTGTGTAATTGACCAGGTTTCCCTTTTCACACTGGCTGTAAGAGCACAACATTCTAATTTATAACATTCGCATGGCAATGTACAGATCCTTATAGTGTTTTCTCATCATTTCTGAATCACTTTAGGTTCCTACACCACTTTTTATTATGTTTTCTTGACTTTATACATCTGATTATCTGCCTTATTTTAAATCCTTACTGGAGAGAATGTGAAGGTTGAGAAGGAAAGACAAAGATGAAGAAAGCTGAAATTTCTAGACTTAGATATTAAAATAATCTATGGCAAATTCTAAACTCTAATTTTCCTATATTTACAAAATGTCATTAAATTCCTCTTAAGAGAGTCATATCCCTAACTGTAAATGGCTTTGATAAGCAGACATGAGATTTAATTTATATCATGTATTTGTAGATATATCCATATTAATCCACATTGAATTGCACCTTATAGGTTAATAGCTATGGGATCTGTGTTAGGTTTCTTAATCTCTGTTTCAAATTATTTTTCTATAAAATGGTAGTAATAGCACATACCTCAAAGACATGTTTTAAGAATTAAAGATCTATAGAAGGGCAAGACTTAAGCTTCTTGTACCTCAATTTTCTCATCTGTAAACTGGGTATAAAAAATAGTACCTATATCACAAGTAGTTTGTGAGGATAAATGAGTAGGCATGTGTAACATATTTAGGAAAATTCCCAGCACAGACTAAAAATAATTATTATTTCTTATATATATATATATTTTTTTTTAAATTTTGCAAGGGTTTTATAAATAACCTAAATCAATCCCCCAACTTAAGGGCTGGGAATACAGTTTTCTCAAACCAAGTAGTATAGTAGCTTTCTTAAATTATCTTAAAATGGCCATGTAAAAATTACTTTTCTATTTATCAGTAATGAACAATTTGAATTTGAAATGAAAAACAAAACAAAATTTACATTAGCACCAAAAACTCCAAAATACTTAGGTATAAACCTAACAAAATATGTACAAGCACTCTATGAGGAAAACTGCAAAACTCTGATGAAAGAAATCAAAGAATATAAAGTGGAGAGATAGTCCGTTCATGAATAAGAAGACTCAATATTAAGATGTCAACTCTCAAACTCAATCTATACATTCAACACAACCCCAATCAAGATCCCAGCAAGTTATTTTGTGAATACTGACAAACTGATTCTAAAGTTTATATAGAAAGGCAAAAGAGTCAGAAGAGCCGCAAAGCACTGAAGAAGACCAAAAGCAAAGGACTGACATTACCCAACTTCAAGACTTATCATAAAGCTACAGTGATCAAGACAGTGTGTACTGGCAAAAGAATAGTGATTTTGGTGGTGAATGAAGATTATAGTTAATAATATAAATTTATTATAAGAAAGTTCTTCTTTTACAAAGTGTTAAGAATATGGTGATACATGGGAAAATTACAACTAATGTAACTTATGGATGATAGTTAACAGTAATATTGTAATATTTTTGCATCAATGGTAAAGAAGATATTATTCTAAGAGACAGCTATAGGGGAGTATAAAGAGGTATGGAATTTTTCCTTTTGGAGCAATGAAAACATTCTAAAATTGACTGAAATGATGACAGCACAACTCTGTGATGAAAGTGAAAGCCACTGAGTATACACTTTGAATGGATTGTATAAAACATGGGACTGCATAACACAGGGAATCCAGTGATAGAAGATAGACTGTGGTTAACAGGACAAATATGAGAATGTTCTATCATGAACTATAGCAAATGTATAATATTAATACAGTGTGTTAATAATTGGGTGGGTCGGGGGAAAATACACCAAATATAAGACATGGGCTATAGTTAGTAGTAATATTTTGATGATGCTATTTCATAGTTTGTAACAAATGTTACACAACAATGCAAGGTGTTGGTGGTGGGATGATGTATGGGAGCCCTGTATGATGATATGCATGTTTGTTTTGTAAGTTCACAACTTTTACTATACACTTAATGTTTATGTTTGTTCATGTATGCATGATATACTTCAATAAAATGTTATTTTAAAAAAAGAATTGGCAAATAGAGCAGTCGAACAGAACAGAGAGCCCAGAAGTTTATCCACACAAATATATTCCACTGATCCTTGACATGGAGCAAAGGAAATTCAATGGAGAAAGATAGTCTTTTCAACAAATAATGCTGGAACAACTAGACATGCAAAAAATAAATTAGACATAGACCTTACACCTCTCACAAAAGTGAACTCTAAATGGATCATAGATCTAAATGTAAAATGCAAAACCATAAAACATTTAGAATATAACATAGGAGACAATCTAGGTTACCTTGGGTTTGATGGAGAGATTTTAGATACAACACCAAAAGCAAGATTCATTAAAGAAAAAAAATGATAAGTTGGACTTCATTAAAATTAGAAAATCCTGCTCTGTAAAAACTGCTGTTAAGAAAACGAAAAGACAGTCACAGACTGAGAGAAAGTATTTGCAAAACACATATCTGATAAAGGACTTGTACCAAAAAAATTCGTAGAACTCTTAAAAGTCAACAGCAACAAGAAACAAACAACCCAATTAAAAAATGGACAAAAGATCTGAACAGACACCTCACCAAGGAGGATATAAGATGGCAAATAAGTATATAAAAAGATGCTCACCATCACATGCCATTAGAGCTTTACAAATTAAAACAACAAGGAGAGACCATACACCTATCAGAATGGCTCAAATCCAAAACACTGACAACACCAAATGCTATCAAAGATGAGCAACAGGAACTCTCGTTCATTGCTGGTGGGAATGCAAAATGGTACAGCCATTTTGGAACAGTTTGGCAGTTTCTTACAAAGCTGAACATAGGCTTACCATATGATCCAGCAATTGTACTCATAGGTATTTATTCAAATGAGTTGAAAACATGTCCATTCAAAACCCTGCAAGTAAATATTTATAGTAGTTTTATTCATAATAGCCAAATATTGAAAGCAATATCCATATAATGCAATATTATTCAGTTATAAAAAGAAATGAGCTGTCAAACCACAAAAAGATATGGAGAAACCATAAATGCATATTGCTACGTGAAAGAGGTCAGTCTAAATAGGCTACATACTGTATGATTCCAACTATATGACCTCTGGAAAATGCAAAACTATAGAGACAATAAAGAGATGAGTGGATGGTGGGTGGGGGATGAATACATGATCACTACACATATGTCAAAACTCATAGAACCGTACAATACAAAAACTAAACCCCAGTGTAAAATATCAACTTTAATTAACAATGTATCAATATTGGTTCATTATTTTTAACAACTGTACCACACTAATGCAAGATGTAGTAATAGAGAAAGGGGGGGAGTATATGTGGAAATTCTCTGAGCATTCTGAGCAGTTTTTCAGTAAAACTAAAATTGTTCTTTAAAAAAAGTCTATTAAGGAGAAAAGAACTGCATGGTCTGACATTGCCTCCATGGGATTCTTTGTTCATATTGGTCCTAAATACCACACAATTAGCTACTATAGCACAGTGGTTCTCAACTGAGGACAATTTCCCCCTAGGGGGCATTTGGCAATGTCCAGATACATTTTTATATATATATATACTTTTTAATTTTTTTAAAAGATACTTAAATTACATAAATGTTACATAAAAAATATAGGGGATTCCCATATGCCCCACTCCCTACCCCTCTCACATTTTCCCACATTAACAACATCCTTCATTAGTGTCGTACATTTGTTACAATTGATGAACACATTCTGGAGCATTGCCACTAAGCATGGATTATAGTTTACACTGTAGTTTATGCTCTCTCCCACACACTTTTGTGTTATGACAAGATATATAATGGCCTGTATCTGTCATGCAATGTCATTCAGGACAATTTCCAAGTCCCAAAAATGCCCCCATATTACACCTATTTTTCCCTCTTCCTCCCCTCAGAACCTCCAGTGGCCACTGCCTCCACATCAATGATAAAAGTTCTTCCATTGCTAGAATCACAATAAGTCTAGAGTAGAATAACAGTAAGTCTACTCTAGTCCATCGTTCATTCCCCAATCCTGAGTATTCTGGGATGGTGATGCCCACTCTGCCTCTAATTGAGAGGGGGCTTAGATCCCATGATGCAGATGGATGGGACTATCTTGCTTGCAGTTGCAGACTCTTTCTGTTCCTTGGGATGGTCGTTGACCACCATCATCTCCCTGCCAGTTGTCCTGGGTGAGTACAATGAACTGGAGAGTAGGTGCTGCAACTCTGCCAAGATTCAGGGCCCAGTTGGCACACAGACAGCCCAAAGATTCAAGTCTCCAGGACATACACCTATAAACTCTAGTCCAAATACATTTTTGATCATCACAGCTGGGGAGGGGATGCTACCAGCATCTGTATTAGTGGGTAGAGGCCAGTTATGCTGCTAAACATACCATAATGTTCAGGACAGCCCCCTACAATTGAAATGGAAATTGAAACCTTCTTACTTAGTTACTGCCATTTCTAGATTCTTTTTCAGATTTTTTTTCAGTTTTGTCACTCTTAATAAATATGGTAAGAAAACAAGGAAATATAACATGACACAGTTTAAAAAGAACCCTAGGGACCACTAGTAGCTGCCTGTCTCTAAAGTCATAAACAATTTTAATTTTAAACAGCCATTTGGTTCTACTTAAAGAATCTCATCTACTGTACATCTAGAGAAACTCTTGTGCACATGAGTATACAGGGATGTTCAGAGCAATATTACTTACATTGTGAAAAGTTAGAAGCAATCTAAATATCCATAAAAAGAAAATGGGTAGAAAAAAATGAATTTAAAAATGAAATGAATTAGATATGTGTATTAGTTAGCCAAAGGGGTGCTGATACAAAGTACAGAAGTCTCTTGGCTTTTAATTAAGGGTATTTATTTGGGGTAAAAGCTTACAGTTGCAAGGCCCTAAAGAGTCCAACTCAAGGTACCATAAGAGGTACTTTCTCACCAAAGTCTGTTGCCACCTGTTAAAGCAAGATGACAGGCGATTTCTGCCTGGTCTTTTGGACCTTCTGCCTCTTAAAGCTCCATGGGCCTAGCTTCTTCGGATCTCAGCTGTAGGCTGGCATAGGGCTCATCTCTCTGCCTGAGGCTTTAAGCTGTTTGAGCCTTCTCCTTTCTGTCACATGGCAGTACTGAAATGACCAAGTTCTCTCCTCTTCCATGTGTATGGAGCACTCTCTCTTTCTCGTGTGTCTTCTTGAGTGAGTGCCCATTTATATCAGCCCACCAAGGGGGCAGGGACTCAATCCTGAGTCACGCCCTACTGATGTGAATCAAAGCCCTAATCTTGACAGGTAATTTAAGCAAGGTGTGTTAGCTGAATCTAATGCATTCAAAGGGTATCACACCCAGAGGAACAGACCAGTTAACAAACATAATCTTTCTCTTTTTTGCGATTCATAAAATAATATCAAACTGCCACTATATGTATCAAGGTGGATAAAGGTCAGACATAATATTGAATGAAAAAAGCAAGCTAAGGCAACTTTTAATGGTAACGCCATGTAAACCCCAGAAAACCCTGTTCTAAAAGCTAATCCATTCCTGTGTGTGTAAATCTATTGTAGGTGGGACCTTTTGATTAAATCATTTCAATTAGGGGCCTTTGATTATATTGCATGTCCTAGGGTGGGTCTTAATCCTCTTACTGGAGTCCTTTATAAACAGAGGAATAAAAAGCCACAGATATAGAAAAAAGCTGCAGAGACAGAGGAACCCAGAAACGTAGAGAGATGGCTCCGGCAGCCAGAAGCTAAAATAAACAGAACACAGAAGCTGAGAGGAAGCTACTTTAGCCAGAGCTGAAAGCAATGACACCCAAAGGAAAGGAGAGATATGAGCAGACCCCACCATGAACTGGATCTCCCACAGTTGGAGCTTGGGGAGAAAGGATCTGCTAACGATGCTTTGATTTGGACACTTTAACAGCCTCAGAACTGTAAGTTTTTAACCTAATAAATTGACATTGTAAGAGCCAACCCATTTCTGTTATATTACTCCCAGGAGCTTTCAGTAAACTAAAACACAAAAAAATCTTCAAAATAAAACAATACTTTAACAGTTAGGGTTGTATTTGGCTGCATTTAAAGAAATATAAGGACAATGTATTAATCAAATAGGGGTTTATAATTTTGTTCTGTGAACGAGTCCAGCTGAAGATGAAGGTAGCTCCAAAATGCCATGAGTCAGGACCCACACAGTGAGTGAGGAAAATCTGGTACAATTAACCAGGTCTGGTAGTCCAGACCAGAAGAGGACAGAGGGCATAACCAGTGTATATAGGTTTAAAGAGTCCACTCTTGCTAGAGGGCTTGAAAAGTTATTTTCACAGGGCTCAAACCTGCAACCAGGATCCCTTCCTCAAGCATCTTGGCTCATTCTATCTTCCTCTCGCTCATCCTTTCACCCTCATGATTCCAAGATGATAGGTCCTGCTTCAGAGCCAAAGAATAGGAAGGTAGGAGGGTAAAAGTTTGATCCAACTGAGTCTTCCTCCTCTTACCAAGAAAACAACGATTATCCAAGAAGCCCCACTTTTTAAATATCAGCTTATAGCTCCTTGACCAAATCTAGGTCACATTCTTCCCTACTCTCTCCCCATTATTTAGCTAGCTGCAACATGCCTGGGAGGAGGTGATGAATTTAATATGCTGGGCCATTGCTTATTTATTCAGGTAGGAGTTCTTATAGAATAGAAAAAGGGAATAATGATGTTTAGGTGAACAATTAGAATTACCTGCCTCAAATATTATATATTGATTATTGATAGATAGAAAAGATATAAAAACATAGACTGGGAGACTATAAACTTCTAGGGAAGGAGAAAGAGGAATGCAATCGAGTAAGGATGCAAAGAGGATTTTAAACTTTCATTTAATCTCTATTTTATTCATGTATTTATATGAAAAAGCTAATTTTAACCCGGGTGGTCACACATGACTCTTATTTTCTGTACTTTCCTCTAATTTTTCTAAATTAAGGAAAAATCTTAAAACTCTTGTTAATTTTCAAAATATTGGGGATAGCAGTAAGTTTGAAAGAGATGAAAATATCTGCCCATATAATGAGACAAGAAAGGACGGAGATGAAAATTCCAGAGAGCTGCATTTCCACTGGCCACTAATCTGGAAATTCTTGGAAGCTCCAACCTCAAATCCATAGTGCATACAGAGTCTCCCAGGTGAATATTCTGAAACAATTAAACTAGGATTTAAGCAGAACCATGGGAGAAAAAATTTAAGTATTCATGATTCATCTTGTTCTCGCTGAAAGTCAGCATAAAAGCTTGCACGCACAATGTCTCCAAATAGCTGACAGTCCTAACATTTTCTTTCATAAGAGATAGGTCACACAGGATACCCATACAAGAAGTGCTTTTATGTAAGACACTTTACCCCCCTCCCTATCAAAAATTAAAACAAAACAAAAAAAATACCAATGAATTATTTTCCAAAGCTGATGGTTTCTGAGCATTCATTTTCATGAAAGTCAAAGTCACCCCCATGCAGTAATGAATTCTTCTTGGATGTGATTCAGACTTTCCAAGGTTACCAATTCAGGTTTTACAGAAAGACTTTATGCCAGTCTGACAAGAGATACCTATGAGAAGTTGAGGGAGAAAGTTAAGGAAGCAGAAGAAGGATGAGGCAACACCATCACTCTGGGAGTTGAATCAGTAGTGAAGAACTTATTTTCATACCAAAGGAAAGGTAGACCAACCCGTTTAGAATAGGGTTTAATTAATGCAACTGAAGAAGTCAGCAAAAAGGAGAGAAAGGAAAACTTGTTTTAGTTTCACTTTTACTTGCTGCAGACTCATGACCCCTGACCAAACGTGCTTATTATGCAAAAAGGAAGAGCTAGGGAGGAAAGAAAAGGGAGAAGTCTGTCATGGGAACCCAGAAGGTCTTCCGTGAAAGAACCCCACACACTCCCTACTACCATGTCTTTCATTCATTATCTTAATTGTCTCAAAAAATACGTCAAGGGTTTCAGTGTGGGAAGGAGGAAAAACTGCTTGATATTTTCCAGCTCCATTTAATATAGAAAAGGAGAAAATCAAAGGGAAATGCTTTGACATAATTAATCACAGTACTGCCAAAATAATAGTAATGGTTTTCTTTGAACAAATAAGCACAATACAAACCTGTCTTTGGGAAGAGGCAGTCAAATTATTTATTTGTTGGTTTGTTTTATATATATATATCTATCTGGTGAGTGTCAGAATACTTCTGAGGATGGACGCTGTTGGGGACAAACCAGCTCAGTGCCCAAAGAAATAGAGTGGTAAATTAATCCCATTCTGATGATGCCAACAGATGCAGTTGTAATTTTATGGGGATGGTTTTGGACCTACTTCCAGGGACAGCAGTATAATTTTGCTAGTCAAATTTTGCTAGTCAGCTAAGTTTGGAAAATATCAGACCAATGGGAGAGGCAAATCATTTAGATTTTTAAATTGATCCATGCTAACTGCAGCTAGCCTAGGGCACACATTCTTTACATAATGCATTCCTGCATTAGAATCCAAACCTTTGGACTTGAACCCTGTTTAGACCCAAAGACATGACCTTGTACAAGTCCCTTGACCTCTCCGAGTGCTCATTTCCTTATTTGTCTAAAAAACAAGACAAAACCTTATTTATACAGTGGTTGTGAGGATTGAAATAACAGATGTGAAAGTGTTATGCAAGTTCTAAAGTGTTGAACAAAAGTTATTTCAAGGATATTGTAGACATTATATATTATTAGCAGAAAACTAAAGGTATTTTGTTCTAAGTTTTTGTTTTTAGTTTGCTTTACTGTACAGGTTATTTTGGTCTTAAATTTGTCATCAACTAGTGTACAACTAGGGCAACCCCTTTTATTCTCTCAGCCTTAATGTCTTCACTCTCAAAGAGTTAGGGAGATGCAACACGCCTTCAAGCTCAATGCTCCAAGAATATGTGACTCAAAGTGCAAATAAAGAGCAGAGTCAATCAAGAGTAAAATTCTTATGTGGGCAATATCAGTAAGGATGTCAACAGCCTGACATTAAGCTAACCAGCATTTTTGAAGGACTTGAAGCTACAAAAATAGAAGTTACAATATATGTTTGCTTTGGGTTCTCCAAGAAGTTGGAAAAATGAAGTCTATATTCTTTGGAAGATTCTCATTGAAAAGAGAATTTTTATTAAGTTTTAGAAAAGCCATAAGGCAAGGATGAATTTTCTGAAAGCTGCTCAAATATTTCCCAAACATCATCCCTTTCAAGGGACTGCAGCTTTGATGAATGTGGCTGTCACCCCCAGAGATGCCATGTACAGTATAATAAATGGATCAGTGCCTGGATATGTAGTCTTCTCTGTGAGAACACAGAAAACAAAGATTGAAGGGTGAGCTTCATTTGGCTGGTGCTAATTTCACATCTGTGCAGTTAGGTGTACAATTTTAAAACATGAATTACCATGATGCTATAGATCACCAGGCTTAGATTGCAAAAAGTTATATGTATGTAGAACAACTAGAGATGCCTACAAATTCAATTGGGTCTGATTTACCAGAATCAAAAATAGAGGTAATAGCAGATCCAGAAATACCAGCCATGGCCTCACATGCTGCTGGCTTCCAAGCCAGAATAAATTGGGCTGAATGAACTTTTTTGTCCTATCTGATTCAGCAGCATGTAGCTTAACAGACTGTTTCTGAAAAGAGAGAAGTGGTGTCACCCGCTCTAAAAGATGTTTGGCATGTTCCCCAAACTAAGCATTTTCTCTAAGGCTTTTATGCCACATATCACTTGATTATAATTTTTAACTTTTTGAAAAGTCCTTGGAAAGAATTAATGAAAGCAATTGTAATCTTCAAGTAATAGGGAAAATTTGTCTTCTTTCTAAGATGGCTTTGTTGTAATTGGGATTGCTAAAATGTGGTGGCCCCAAGTATTTTTCCTTTTAGCCTGGTGATTCTATAAAAATAAATCTCATTGCTCCCTACCATGTGGCAAACAAGCATCTTAAACTCTGGGTGTCTACCAGGAATATACTTTAGATTATTCTTACAGTCCATATAATGCTTTTAAGTCTTCTGTGGTGCTTTCCCATGAACAGTGTCTCACCACTTTGAGTATAGATATATGACTGAGTTCAGAGAGAGCTCCTCTAGAACTGCTGCAGCCTTTGAAAAGAAGATAGCAGTTTATAGCCCAAATCATTATAGGTTCAAGATGAACACTTTCATTATATCGGGGATCCTACAGTGACCATTCCACAGTGATCAAAAGCCACCAATCCACAAAAACGTGTGTTCAAACAACAAACAATTTTCGTTCTTTTAAATCAGCCCTCTCAAATCTCCTTTCTTTTTTACATCCTGTCTCATATTGCAAAGGGGATGTTGAGAGAAAGGCTGAGGATGTCAGGTTTTACACAAAACCCATAAAGAACCAAAATGAGGCCTTTCAGGCATCAAGATAGATGGTAGGGAGGGAAGTTTATGGAGGCTATTGTTGCTTTTTAAAAAAAGATCAGGGATATAAATTTCCTCAAAAGCAAGGGCAATGTCTTATTCATTTGAGTATCCCTCACATAGCTAGCAATGGCTTGTAAAGAGTATTGGAAGATATTTGTGAATGCCAATTTATCATTCACAGAGCAAAAAAGTATTCCACATGTACTATAAGAGTCTCCATGGGACATAGAAAGATGAATAAAACAAGTTCCCAATTCCAGAATTTACCACAAGGGCACATTTGGTCCAGGCTTGAACTTCCCAAAAGGTCTAAAACAGACAATTTTCATATTTCTATTGAAGTTATATATACCTTTATAAAAGTAACAGACAAGATTGAGAACCAAAGTTGTTCATCATACAAATTCAAATTAAAACACAATGTTTGCTTTTTTTGACTTTTAAAATGTTTAAACCATTAACCAGTAAACCATCCCACTTTATCTAGTTTTCTATCTGCAATTAGAGATTCACAAATAATTTGACCATGAAATTATTAAAGGTGAACATTATAGTAAGGTGGGACTACATGTGTTTCTTTATTCTAGCCCTAATATTTTTCTGTATTATTAAATCATTACATTGAACACATAAATTCATACGAAACATAAGTCTATATGATCAGAGAAATGCAAAATCATATTCATTGTGGAAAAAAGAAATAGATTCAGCAAATGTGTGAATGAGGAGTCAGTGAAATACAACTCCTTAGTTGGAGACAAAAGACTAAGGATGGTGGTTCTAATAACAGAAATTGAGGGGTCAAGAAAAGGAGCTGGTTTGGGAGGGGGTTGTTTTTAATTCAAATATGGACACATTAAGTTGGAAGTGAGAGAAAGGCATCTACATTAAAATGTGGAACCAGATTTACGGGGCCACTCAAGGGAGCGAAATCACAAAGGGAGAGATTACCCAGGGCGACAAGGTAGGACAACCTATTTTTAGGGGATGAAGGAGTTAACACAGCCATAGATATAGAAGGAGCTGACAAAGAGGAAATATGAGAATCAGGAGGGGACAGTTCTCACAACACTATGGGAGCAGAGGGGACCACTAAAGAAAGGCATTGGCCAGTGCCAGGGCAGAGGGCCAAAGAGATGGTGACTGGGAAAGCCAACGGCATTTGGTGATTAGGTCTTTCTGTACTGTAGTCACATGATGAAGAGGAGGCAGGCATTATGTTCTTATCAAAGAATAGTTAACACTAGGAACTGCTCCAGAAATAATGAATGATCGAAGGAGGATATACACTAAATATATATT